>JAMKCH010016592.1:0-24427 GCA_023653785.1 Ophioderma brevispina | reverse complement strand
TGGAACAATTCTTTAAAGAAGTGAACGTGCAATTATCTTTTTACTGGAAGAACAATAAAAAAAAAACAAATTCTTTGCAAAAGCAATGTTATTTGTCTTTGTGTCTGTGCCCTTACGGTGGGCTTGAAGTTGTGTCCATTAACTTTAGTTTTGGTGTGTACTGTTTGACCCATGATAACTTTTTTCCATCAAGAATTTCAAAGTTTTACTTGCTAGGCGTCCGTTACATGAACAAGAGCTTTAGGCTAATTGTGGTTGTCGGTGTAGTTACCAGCCAGGAGAAATTAGAAATGGAGTAAGAAGCTTTTGTAGAATCAGATCATGACCCTCGTCCTTCTCTTCTCTATCACACATCAGAAGTCTAAAAGTAAAAACCTTGATTAAAAAGACGCATTAAAAGAAGTAATTATGAGGCCTAGGGTATGCCGATGAGTAATATTTAAAAATGGCAACCCGATCCTTTCCACTGGGTACGAAAAGAAAACTCTTCTTCTTCTATTGGGGTGGGAGCCCGGACGGTTTATTCACAACAAAAGTGCCGGAACATCTGACAATGTGGACCGAAAGGGTTCATCTCAAATTGTAAAAATGCATTGCTGTTGAGTTCTGGCCGTGACCATCTTGGCTTATCTCATGAACGCCATAGCCCCAGACCCGGCAAAAATTTTTCTGATGTGGATGAAGGCCCTTTCAAGACCCACGAGGTCAGCTGTTTCCACCCATTCCACCGCTCTTTCGTATTAATAAATCTCATTTAATATTGTTATGGTATCAAATGTTTTCAAGTCCCTCTTATCGTTCCTCTCTCATTATCATTGCTTGACCTGAGGGAGGTTCTATGTGTGAGCAAACAATGAGACACATTCTTGTTTAAGGGTCTGCCCGGCAAAGAATATTTAGATAGTAAGATAGGTTCTTATGTGTAAATGCCATAGGGTCGGAGGTTTTTTGGACCAAAAAGTCACTTTAATGACCGGGAATTAGTACATGCTATGAAACAAATTAATTATTTTTTTTTTGGTTTTTTTTTTTATCATTTCATGCCTGTTGGAAAGTGTTCTTTCATGAATTGCATTCGATTACACCTTCTTGCTGGAACATTTCCTCTGTCAACTGAAAATATTCTTACCAATGCACTCAGAAACCAATTCTTATGTTGTATATTCCTGTACCATTTTAGGTTATCCCTGCTCTTGGCTTTTCAACCCCCCCAAAAAATTGTCCCTATCACCCGGACATTCTTATAGATGTTAGGCCTAATAAGTTGAAACAAAGGTGTCCATACTACTTGTAGGTCCGGGGTTTCTCAATAGGCGGGGCCCGCGGGCCAAATCCGGGCCCGCCAACCATTTGATGTTTTTTGGCCCTCGCCGTGCTCAAATATATAAAATAACACTGGTTACATACGAAATCAGGTGTATTTGGCCCTCAATGGAGGGAATTTCAAATATGTTCGGCATTCTCTCGCCCTTCAGCTAATATAATTGGAGAACCCCTGCTTTCGGTGATCAAAGCTGTGTATTCCTAACAATATGTTTTATTTACCCTTAAAGGTCGGACCTCAGGAATTTTGAACATATCTTTTTGTGTAGTATTAAAAATAGTCCGCGAGAACTACAGATTAGTCCCCTAAAATGCTTTTAATTCCCAAGTTTAGGGATTTTCTGTTTCCATGCTTAAACATCTATGCACTGTGTACGTGCCATTAACCGTGTATAACAAAATTTTTTCCGGAGCCGGAATTTTATCATAAGTGTTTTGTTAATTTTTTCTATAGTGAAGGACTTTGATTTGAGCTAGTTTATTTCACACATGATTACTATATGGACAGCAGTAATGTAGTATTCAAAAATCCGATTTTTTTTGGAAATTTAGTGCGCCCTCATCGGGAATCTCTGAGTCAGCCTTTATGGTGCTACAGTTGCGTACACCCAGGCCTGTAAACAGACAGTCTCTTGAAGCCTAACAAGATTTCATTTCTTCTTCTATCTATACCAACCCTAATTTTTGGAATATAACAAAAGTTGGTTACCCCCCTCAACAAAATGTTGTAAGAAATGTTTTAATGATGAAGGATAATCAGCAAGGACGGAATTTTTTTTAGCAAGTATTATACAAATAAATGCTATACCTTTATTCAAGCCTCTGGCTAAACCTATGATTCCTCATGACACAATAGGCTATATTGTAAAAAAAGTAGTCCTATTTGATGTCACCACAAAAACAAAAATAAAAGCTCGCTCATAGTTTTTTAACCCAGAGCCTCTCATGGCATGTATATTTATAAATAATAATACTTCATAAATGAATTTCCATATGTGGGCCGCCATCTATAGCTGAGCTGTCAGGACCACTTAAGCAAAATTGGCGTAGCCAGAGGGGGCAAAGGGGGTGGGCCGTGCCCCCCCGACCGCGATGTTTTTTTGTCGGTACATAATTGTCCGTCGTACATTTGTCTAAAAAGCTGTTGCTTTGATGGCGTTATGATGCTTGATATTAAATACGAGAAGCTCCATAAGCTGTCCGGTACTACTATCACCTGTTTAGTTTTTAGGCAATTGTATATTAACTCTACTAACAAAACTATAACTACTAGTACGTCTCTGTGCGTTTGTGTTTTGGTTGATTATGTTACCTCTCGACCCCCCCCCTCCCCCGCTCGTTCAGAATTTCGAGACGACGGTAAAAAATTTGGTCAACCGCGAGTGTAGCGAGCCGTTAAAAAATTTGTTTGTCGGTACAATACATGCGTCGTTACATTCATAAATCTTGCCCCTCGTCAACAATCCTTTGCTACGCCATCGGCTTGTAATTCCGTTGTGGCTGTGTATGGTGTGGTGGATGGTGTGTGTGTGGGATGTTGTGTGTCACAAATTGTTAAGAATTTTTTTTCAATTCCACCTCAATTGAAAGTTTAACTTCAATTGGAACCAAATTTGTCATAAGGTGCACAATGGGATCCGTCATATGTTGATGAGGTCAAAGGTCATGTTTAAAGGTCATGTGAGGTCCCCCCAAGTGAAAAATGGGTAAAAATGTGAAAATCATCAAAATTGAAAACTTAAGTTCACTTGGAACCAAACTTTTGTTCATAGGGTGCACCATTCGATCCCCATATGTTTTGATAGGTCACAGTTCACGTGCCAGTGTGTCCAAGGTCATGGGGCTGCCCACACTTATATTCTTTGAATATGCGCGCGAAAGTCCGAGAAACCGCGCAATTCTAGTTTTCATCATTCATACTCACTGCAAGTCACCTTTAGACAACAGGGAGGTTCAGATCCGCAAGTACTTTTTTATTTCCATAAAAATAGTACCTCTCGCTGCGCTGCATGCTGTTACACAGCCTAGCAACTATATACCACTTTCCCTTATGTCTCTATAGGTGTGTTTCTATGGGGACCATTTACCGGTTTAATCAATAAACCAGAAAAGGGATTAATTTGGCCAGTAGAAACAGCGTCCTACTGCATTTTCTTGCTCATATCGATAAAGTTTTCCACTGTACTTTATCCTTGTCTCCAAAGGATAATGCCGGAGAAATTATCCGGTTAACGTCAATAGAAACACACAGCGTTCCGAGAGTTGGCACATACCGGGGCTAAAGACCCGGAAATTGGCGGCCACGTGATGCGTAATGACCCCCTTCCCGGTAGCGCAGCGATGTTTTTGACGTTATAACCATGTGTAAGAAAGCGCAATTTTGTGAACTTCACGATTCACCGTCGCCGTCTTACTTTTTGGTTCGCGATTACATGTCTCTGTAATATAACCTCCGGATCCCTTTTCGTCTTCTGCCTATCACGACGTGTGGCTGGGCTTTTGCAAGAAGAATCCTTTAACCGATGAATAAAACTCAAATTGGTCATTAGACTACGGACATTCGCTCTTCCCGCCATCCTTTGATCTGACAGTTCGGCGAGGTCACGACCAACAATACAATGCGGTTTTGACCTGTGCAATGACCTTTAGCTGTAAAATCACAGGCCGTGACGGTCAGTCCATTTCCGGAAAATGCTGCTCCATAGAAACTTCGCACTCTCGGCTATTCTCAGTATCAACCGAATAATTTTTTATTGGAATGTAAACCCGTCTGCTCAATAGAAACACGCTGTATGTGCAAGGTGAATGGAGCATTCGAACCTCATGCAACATTAGACCGCTTTGAATATATATTTACTGACAACAACACGGCTTTTCGCCGAAATTGTGGTGAAAATCCCAACTTATCCTGACAACAATGACCTTGGCACTGCCCTCACAAGCAGCAACAAGACCAAATGTAATCATAATGGATTTCAGCAAGGCATTGATGTGGGTCCATGCCAGACACTTGCTGAAGCTAAACATTTTGGTATCTGAGGACCGACCTTGACATGGAGTGGCTTACTTCCTGACTTAAGAAAGCAATACTCTCTTATAAATGAAGGGGAAAAATCCTCCTGATTTTCTAGTAATTTTAAATTAACTCTAATCGAGTGGCTTTTAGCTCTAAAAGAGCGAGAAAGCAACCTGGCACCTTAACTCGCGGTTAACCCAGCTCACTCTGTACCGATGGCTCAAATAACCACTCTTTTTCGGAGTGAACTTAATAGCCAATCAGCACACGGCCGCAAATCTCGTGATTATTTTCGAACAACATGCCGGACGAGTTAGTGAACTGTCAGCAAACGGTTGAACGAGTTTACATTATTGAAGAAATCATAGATATCTTCAACGGGTGATTATCTTGTAGTTGTGTCGTTTCACAGTTCATACCATTTACAGACAAAGTGTGCACGTGGAGAAGCATTAAATGTTATTTACTGTTTTATCACTCACAACGTACATAACGTAGTCTGCGCCCCCCCCCTTCTGCCTGCGCCAGGCTAGGCTTACACAGGTACGAAACCACCATCTGCCATGTTCATGGGCATCCCATGCACATGATCATACAGACGTCATGCATGCCACAATTCAAACAAAAAAACAAATGCATGTCTCCTCACTGAATCATGCCACTGATGCGCCACATTATTTCTGTCATGTCACAATGCTATGAATTATGACCTACACAAACAATATACTCACCAAACAACAAAATCATATAAATACACTCACACACTCTATAATAGTGGGACTAGTTCACTCTAAAAGGAGTTATCAGTTTCACTCTTTCCTTAGAGTTATTTTTTCACCTTTTATTTTTGGTGGAATTCACTCTAAACGATGCGTCACTCAGCTGGCTCCTTTTTGGAGTGAGAGTTCACTCTTTAGAGAGGTTTTCACTCTTTCGTTTTAAGAGAAGTAGGGTAGTTATAGGAGGTTATTTTTCAGACTGGGTACAATGTCGAATCGAGGGATCCCCAAGGCACTGTACTGGTCCCCTCCTCTTTTTATTTTAACCATGGACCTCCCTGACTAATAACCCCACCATGCACCTGGTGTTGCTGATGATTTGGTTCGATACAGAAGCCATTAGCAACGACCCACACCGGCGACCTACAAGGCTGCCCCTTACCGACTTGCAGGCTGGCAATATTGGTGGCAGATGGTGAAGTATAATGCCGACAAATGGTGTTGTTTTTGCTGAGTGCATTCAAGAAAAAAACTGGTAACACACATGTACAAGAAACAAATCCCCCAATATCTTGGGTGTTACTATATTCTCACATTGAAGTGGGTAAGTCCATGTTTAATTGGTATATCAGCTTAAGGTTAACGAAATTTGTGCATTTTGTAAAAAAAACTTTAAAGGTCTGCACTAAAGAATCAAGAACCTTGCATACGGTACTTTAGTCAGACTCCTGTGGTGTACTGGTTATTGGCCATCCTGGGACCCTTACCCAGGCGATTTAACATCTAAGCTTGAAAGGCAGTACATCGTTGAGCAGCCCGCTTCCCGTGTCACAAATACAACTGTCAATGCAGCGTATCTGGCATGTTACCAAGAGCAGACCGGAGGAAGATATCCCGACTCTCCGCATTCCCGACCAGCTTGCCAGAGTCATCTCGCGATTCCAACTGAAAAACTGCTGCATTCAGTAACTCGCCCAACCAGAAAACCACACAGTAAATCTTATATCAACATTTTCAGCAAACATGGATACCTATAAATATTAATTTCTATCCAGAACAGTAACAGAATGGAACTCATTGCCGGACTCACTTGTACAAAACCAAGAGTCAAAGATATTCCAAAGCAACTTGAAGACCATCTGGACTAAATTGTCTCGCTTCACACACACACCACACACAATCAGCGATCCGTTTTTCCCCAATAGGAGTGATGCGATTGTATTATACCAAGACCCGAGCTACAAGCTGCCTTGCGCAATTGCCCGATTCGGTATTACGTAAATAGCTACATTTCACCCGGCTGTATCAAAATGTGAATTTCAAATCATGTGAGAGACGTTTAAACAATTAACAAGCTCAAATTTTTTAATGAAGTATATAATTAATATTATATAAGTACAATCCTTTGCAGTATGGAACAAGAATATAACCCCCACTTTTTTTTTTTCCAATACCCCCCCAAATAGTATATTAAAACAATAACATGGTGAATTACCTTGATATGAAAGTATAGATGGTCTTTGCTTTTGTCTGCTTTGGATGAGATCAGATTGAAGTGAGTTGTTCCTTTCTGGCCCATTTCGGCCTAGTTTTCAAAACATAGCCTTTGTCGACATCGTTTGAAACCTTCCTGATTTGAAAGTAGAATAGATAGAAACGATCAAAATCAAAAAGACCTTATAGTGATTCAACCCATAGTTTTACTGGAGGAAGAAGTTGCGACAGCCGTCGATTATTTAGGAGGAGGAGGGAGAATATGTTGCCCGAATCACATGGTTATGTAGAACTAAGGATAATCTGGACGTTCAACTTTCATGTTTACATAAGCAGAGCTACAAAGACATTTGTGTTCTTTTTATCCAAAACACCGGCGCTCAAAAGTGGTAGACGGTTCAATAAAAACAGAAAAAAAGACTTCACAACTAAGAACTCTATTCCACAATTTTCTCCATCAATACCCCCCCTCCACCCCCCCCCCCCCCCCCCCAAAAAAAAAAAAAAAATATACCTATCCCCCCCCCCCAAAATCACCACTTACCTCTTCTTTTTTTCTTTTTACTACCCCCCCCCCCCCCCCCCCCCCCCCCCCCCCCCCCCCCCCCCCCCCCCCCCCCCCCCCCCCTCCCCATCCATTGATGCAAATGAGGCTATGCCATTCATTCCGTCAAGCGTACTCCACAACGTCATACAGCGCATGACGGAATCAATTGTAATAGCTCATTTGCCATCAATGGGACGTCTATATGAACCCCGATCTTCCTCAAAAGCTCATGGCAGTGATATTCAAATCACCTGCTTACACTGAATGCCATTGAAGCAGATACAATTATAATAGTCAGAATGTTTGAGAGTTAAGTAGCAATAAATGAGTTTACGTTTACTTGAATGGTTTTCAATAAGCACAGAAAGAATGATTTTTCTCTGCCACCTATCCCGATCTAAATGCCTTCAATGGATTTGAGTGGAATTTAATGCCTGACCACTGCACATCCCCTCATTCGAAGCTAATACCTACGGAAAAGTATAGAGGTGACGCCGATAGGGTTGAATATATCTAAGTGTTATAACTTGATGCGCTGATTTGCTAATTTTAAGCAGATTACTTGAAACATTCATTTTGCCAAGCTATGCAAGTAGGGCTTAAATCTTCCCTCGCCTTCGCACCATCTTGGTCCAGTGAGACATCGGTCGGGCATGCGATTCCATGTGTGTTTGGTTTCCAGGTCCATACTCGGCCTGCAGTTTTCTCCGGCCGTACCCCGGTTTCATCCTGCTTCTAAAACAGGCTTTTCTTCTCTAACGTGCTATATGATAATAAAGTGATAAAAATTGAAATAAAGTATATACCGCCCTAGGACTCTAAATAAAATTGCATAATTGAATTGTGATGTGAAATGATTACAGCTCAACTTTTCTAGAGATGTCCCAAACAGGAAAAACAACATTCATGGGGGAACCACGAACACGTTCGCGTCAACTCACCAGCCCTTTTCAAAGTCAATAACCTTTCGTTCCTGTTAGCAAATTAAGGAGAAGAACATCAAAGTGTGAATACATGGAAGTGTATATGAAACATTTTACATAAAAGTTATAGGGGGATGGCCCGATAAGGATATGGATTTTCAGGCCCGTAGCAGGAATTTATGCGGGGGGGTGCGGATGGCCAGAAAGCGGACCTTTTGCGTGACCAAAAAAAAAATTTCCCAAAATTTTTCACCATCGTCTCCAAATCTGAAGAGGGTGGGGGGGGGGGGGGTTGGGGGGCGCGGCGGGGGGGTGGGGGGATTGGTGTGGGGGAGGGAAGAAAAAATTTCGTCGCAGCGTTGAGAAAACAACAGTTATAGTAACAACGACATAGTAAGGCGATGGTTAACAGCTATTGTCATGCTTAGTCATTCATTATACAATGCACACAACCCTTAAAGGGGGATGGCCCGATTTCAGGGATATGAAGTTTTCATCTTGATAGATCGGCATCACTCCAAAACCCCATCTGAAAGTTTCGCGCCGTATTCAATACGTTTTGATGCGAGAGCTAAAAACGTGGATTTTGTAAGCCCCATAGGGTACCGTTGTTGTAAAAGAAATATTGGTTCGGACCAAAATGGGGTGGTACATTTTCGCTCATTTAACTTCCAAACCAAACAACCATTGGCTCTAAGATTCCAGGTAAATGGAAAAATAGTAGCTTGTCTTCTGGATACCAAAATGTGACCACTTCCGGTTAAAAATCTGGGCTTCTGGGGCGAGGCTATTAGCGATCGGGGCCATGGACCTTTATGACCCAACTTTTAATTGACAACACGGACTTAAAAATTGCCAAAGCGGACCTTAAACATCATCTAAAGCGGACCTTTGTCAGTTTTGGGAGGGGTGCGTCGCACCCCACGCACCCCATGGTAAGGACCTGGACGAGGGGCGATAGCATCGGGCCATGGACCTTTAATTATGAGATGAAGAAATATGATTGGACAAAAAATGATAGTTGTCATTGCGGCCGTGCGATGTTAATGAGGGCTCGCGCTCATTTTATGGAGGAGTGTGATCTTTCGTTCGAACAACTTATTGCATCAGATTCATGACTTTACACTTTTGTTGTACAAGTTGTATAATAACAGGAGAATTGGTGTGTACAGGATAACATAGACCTTACTGCTACAAATCTTACAAATACAATGCTTATAATTTTTTTTTTATAGGTTATGTCGACAGAGTTTTTCCTCCTGCGCTTGGAATTAAAAAATCTGCACTTGCGTCAGTTTGAGCAAGACCTCCATTGCTGTTTGATAGTCCTTTCCTTCTTGCGTATGAGCAGCCGCTAAATATGTTTTAAGCGTTGAAGCCAACTCACTGTTATTGGTTGGGTTTTTGAGAAAATCTGTGGTCCACCGGTGGACGAAAGGTAGGGCACTCATTGAGAATGTGATTCCCAGTCTGTGATGGAGAACCTAATTGGCAGGCTGGCGATGGCCGCAGGCCCCCATCGGTGCATATTGCTATTGAGGCGACCGACTCCTGTGCGAATCCGGTTTAAGGTGCCATTCCTTGCGTGGGGAGATTGCCTGCCAGGTGGTAGTGTTCTGTCTTAGGTTAATGAGAGTTGATCTGGTCTTGGAGTATCTAGCCAGGTGTATTTCCAATGTCTGTCGATGTTTAATGAGGAACTTGAGAGTTAAGCAGCTTGTCGACAGAAGGTCGGCGATAGCGCAGTCTGTCTTAACCGAGTCGGTGTGATTCGTTTGACAGTGTTTATGTCAGCAGGTGCTTGTGTTCCCGCGGGTCATTATTACTAGTTTGTGCGTGTGGGGCGTTCTCCAAGGTACTTGCAGGTTGCAATGCCTTAATCACTGGTAGGACTTCAGATGGAGTAAGGACGGAGGCAGCCAGTGAGTTCTCAAGTGGTCTCGTTGAGTACTTGCCAGCTTCTTTTGTGTGAGAGCTGTTGCACCATGGTGTGGCGGCATATTCAGCGGGATTTCTGGTAGACAGAGCCAAGTCCAGTGTTTCTTAGGGGTCATTGGACTGGCACCCCATGAAGGGGATCCAGCAAGTCGGCACAAAGGAGTTATGCCTCGAAGATACCTTGGCGCAAACGGACTTGAGGTGCTGCCGGTAAGTAAAGCGCCGGTCAAGCTTACTCCCCCTCCAAGTAGGTTGGTGTAGGATTGTATGGCAGAGGCGCGCTTCCATTGAGGTTGATTTGAAGGTGCAATGAGCCCTCTTTGGTGTTGAGGGTGGAAGCAGTAGATTGTGGTCTTGGCTTCGCTCAGCTACAGTCTCCAAGTCTTGAGAATGCTGCAAGTAGTGCCAATGTCTGTAGTAGTGTCTTCTACTTCTGTCCAGTTGCTGTCCTCCGAGTGGGGAGGAGGGCAAGATCGTCGGCGTAGCTTTATTGTCTAGATGTTGTTTGAGGTAAATGCTGATATACAAGTTGAACAGCTACGGAGCCTACAGATCCTTTTTTTATAGTAAGTGATCCACTACTGTCTACTCAAGCAGCCCATTGAACATGGACCTATCCCACCTGTCAACAGTCACCAGCGACCTCCGATCCCACTTCCTCCAGATGTCCCAGATTAGGTCATCTGCCCTACCGGTTGCAGGCTCGATTTAGCACTGGGCCGCTGGCCCGCGGCCAGGGAAATTCATGTCGGCCATTAAGTATCAACACTGCGCTGGCCGTCGGGGCCATTGAATTTTTCAGAAATGTAGCTTGGGTAGGTCTTGTAATAAAATTCAGTTTTACCGTCCACGTGAATTATCCTTAAAATGGCTTTCACATTTTATTTAATATTTTAAAGCATTTTTAAAGCTTTTTCAAATACCATAGTAACCATGCGTCACTCCCTGGCACAAAACAACTTCTCTAACACGACGGGTGTGTTAGTCCCTCTGTCATCATACGTTTAAGGTGCCTACGATTGAGGGCCAGTAGGTCCCTAGCAAGGCTCGTGGCATGAGCTGCTGTTCACGAAATTAATGATCTCACATATTGACATAATTTCAATACCAGCGCACATATCACTCTGCTTCGCGGCATTTTAACTGCAGAATTCAGTATGAAGCATTAACCGTTTACAGGTGTGACCAGGCCCCTACAAGAAACCATGATTAGAAAGACGCTCTAGTAATAGAAAGATGCAAAAGAGCGAGCATGTACGAAATGGACTGAGGTTAATCCCCAGCTAGCTATCTCCCAAAGTTGACAACTCAAACTTGAGCAAATAATTATTATTTGTAGAACATGAGGATTAATCTTGTTTTCCATTTATTTATCAATTTAATGTTGCACTGTGTACGAACTCAATGTAGATGATGGAGAAACAAAATGAGTGTAAAGTAATGCAAAAAAAAGTTAGACAAAATTGACACAGCTATATACGAGCGGGTTCCTGTAATTACGTACGTATTGTTTCTAAAATTGAAAGCGTAAATTGAAACCAGCGTTTGAAAATAATCAAGACTAAAAATACCGACATGCATTGTGGAAAAAGGGATGAGGCCCCGTATCGATTGCGTGTTCACTTTTCCGGTTTTGCGAGCACCGAAGTAAGTACCCGACAAAAACGTTCAATTTTCTCGCTAGGTTCTATAGTTCAGACCCAATTACGAACATATTGAAAACAAAACATAGTAAAGGACCCTCTGATTGCAAAAACCTTCATAGAACCCCTTTGTATTCGGAGATATTTGAGTCTTTAGTAAGTTCATTTGCATGATTCTCTATGACAGACTGATAACGTTAATCCTCGCGCAGTACTAATTTAGATAATATCTTACGCAGTCCCTGTGACACCCTCTTCCGATCTTTCCGGACCGCCGTACAGCTCCTAAAAGCTCCAGGGAGGAGGGGGCACGTCGGAGATTCTGGCCAGAAATCATGCTCCAGGACCATGACCAGTCTTAGTATCTCATAAGGCAGCTATTCAATATTATTTTTCTACTTCAATCCACAACTCTGATGTTTTTATGATCCAATCTCCAAATCTAAAAATACAAATAAAATCATAAACTAAATTTTGTTCCTGGAGTGGGATTCAAACCCACACGACTTTAGATAATAAGACGAGCGCCCACAGACAACACGCCCACGCAATCCGCAGCCGGCAGGAATGTTCTTTTGATACTTCAATATAAACATTAACGGAATAAGCGCACACATAATAATGAATAGCGCCCCTATGAGACGAGTTGAAAATATATGCTCCTGGAGCATGAATTCGGGCCAAATTCTTGCAAAGAATCGAGGAGGGGTGGCATGATCTGAACTGGCGTATGGGTATGTGCGTCGTTCAAGACTCCCAGTTCGCGCCTCTTGTAGTTTTTCTAGACTCCTCTACTTTGCCAAAAAACTCACAGATTTAGCTCAAGGGGAAATTTTGCCAGTTAATCATCTCCACAACCTGTAATTTGACCTAAAATGCAGTTCCCAAGCGGTTCCCAAGTCCCATATATTGAAAAAAAATCAATTCTGAACACCAAATTTATTCAAAAGTCAGTTCTGAATTTTGAAATCTGAAGTCAGCTTTGCGCCGTACCACCCAACCCTAAGTTGAGTGCTTCTCAGACGAGGGCTCAAATATGGCATTGTATTTTTGCAATTTAGGACAATATCAAAGTTAATTTGGCGTAAGCAAGAAATTCATGACCATAGCATGGAAAAATGTTGGGGCCAGTGAATTCACTGCAGGGCCAGAGTAGGTTTCCTAGGTCCACTTTGGCCCGACGGGCCAGTACAGAAAAAAAAAAAAAATAAATCCACCCCGATACATTGGTCACCAGTGACACCAAGGTCACAATCTCCAGCCTCTACACAAAGAGATGGCATTTCAGAAAGCAACTGGTTCCAACAATCACCAGTGAACTGTAATCCAAGCTGGCAGACCGTCTTTATTAACATCAAACGATGCAATTTTGATTTCTGCCTCGACTTCATCAAGCAGCTCAACCTTCCATTCCATGAGGCAGAAGGAATCCCTACACCCGTTGGGGACAAGGAATGCGTTCAAGTTGTACCAAATGTTATTGAATAGAAAAAAGGGAAACCCGCTATGGATCAGCTTGGCCAAAAAGAGACGTACCAGATGGGAGGAGGATATATCTAATATCAACTTGCCCACTCAAGCCATAAGGCCTGGACACCACAACAGCTCAACGGGGAGTAGCTGTCTAGCGCTATTAGCAGTGTCCTGTCTTTGCAAATTCCATCGCTTCTGTACTTGTAAACAATGGAAGGTGACAGGATCACACTCCATAGGCGAAAACCCACGCTCGTGCTGTCAATTAAAGTGATTAAACAGCGTCTACAAACCTTTCCACCGTCAAGCCCCATGTCTCAACCATTCACTTATGATGAGATCACCGAAGCAATTAAAGTTCTCAAGAATGGGAAAGCTCCCGGCAACGACAACATCCATACAGAATCCTTGAAGAATATGGCACCTGACGCGGTGCGATGCGCCATCTCTTCCTCTCTACTTGCTTGGGATCGTCAACTATTCCCTCAAGATTGAAGACTCTCAAAACGTCATTGCAATCCTGAAGCCCAAGAAACTAGCAAATGAGCCCAAGAGTCATAGACCTATCTCGCTGCTATCTCAAATCTACAGTGTTGAGAGACTGAGACTAGGGAAGATCAATGATACGGTTGAGCCAAATCTATCTCGCACCCAAGCTGGATTTCGAAGATTCAAATCAACAACTGACCAGGTAGCAAGACTAGTACTGCATCGAGACCGGCCTCCAGAAGAGCAGAAGTTGTAGCAGGTTCAGAGATCTAACTGTGCGTTTATGATACAGTCGGGCATCGAGGTCTCTTCCTCAAGCTACTCAAAATCTTCCTTGATGTCAAGCTTGCAGTTCATAATGCTGCTATCCAAGACGATCTTCCGTCTTGGAGACATCAAATGGGCAATGCAGTAGAAAGCACAAAAACTTCGGAATGGGGTCCCACAAGGTTCTGTCCTGGCACCCCAGTAGGTCTTTTTCAAACATTTAAGTTCAGATATGCGAAGGGAGATTGGTTCGCAGTACCTACGAGCCTACACGGCATGGAATAGCTGCTGTTCCTAGAGCCTTAGAAAACAGTACCTAATAACGTAAGCAATTCGTTCATTGATGGCACTTGAAACGCAGCAAACCCAAAACATCAGCTCTGTTTTTCACCTGCAAGCGATGCACCAAAGAGAACTCAATCACTCTAGATGAGTAAACTGTCAACACGACCCAACACGAAAGTACTTGGGTCCATTAATGGACCGCAGCCTTACTTGCAATCAAACACCAAGGCAGTCTCTGCCAAGACGCAAGTTCTCATGTCAATCTCCACAGAAAGTGACTCGAAGAACTGGATGGAGTGCATTTTTCGACATTTTACATACATCAAACTGTTGCTTTGGCATACTCATCTACTGAATATGCTGCACCGCAGTGAACACTCGCACAAGATTGATGTCGTTGTGAATGATGCAATGAGACTTTGTTAGTGGTTGCCTTTTGGCGACGCCCTGCATTATTATTTCAAAGTCTGTCTTGCATTGGGGCTAGCCTCCTGCAAACACGGTGATATGTGATATGAACCTGTAGATAGAATAATCCACCCCACCAACACCCTTTGATGATCCGAGAATTCCACGGAATCAATTTGCCCCCCCAATCCTGACCACTTCGGTAGTAGTATCCCGATCGAACTCTGGTCAGTTGACAGATGGTTCTGAGCATATGGTCATCCTCTACTTGAACCTAAAGCAGTTTGGGGACAGACCATCTGCAAGTTCAAAGGCTATGACATGGAAAGGAAAGCATTGGGTGAACCTCAACAGCTCAAAACTGGCATGCCGTTCAGCACTTCACAAGATTGGTGTGGAATTTTCACTAAACTGCGATTGTGGATAGCCACAGGACCTTAAGATACTGAGATGAGGTCTACAGTCCCCGAGGAATTCCAGACCTGATCGACCTGGGCGTTGAAACTATCAGCTGGTTCCGGTTAAAGACGGATCTTCCACTTGTGATTTTGGACTTACACGTACGAACGAGCTATTGAATTATGCCCCAGATAAAGGCAAACTAACATTATTTTAATCCTGGAACCTGGCAAACATGTGGTGTACAAATTGGCTAAATTAGTCGCTTTAAAATTGTAACCACTATATATATGTGCCACGAGCCCCACCGTTTTTCTTTACCTGTTCCCGGGTTCTATCATTAGAGACACTACATAGTTTTTCTATGACTGTAAAAAAGATATCACAAAGTGGGTGTTTTGCTGCAACTAGTGTGAGTTTGACCTTAATTTAAAGGTAACTTCCCTAGCTGTTCCAAAATTTCCAGGTCGTAAGTTACATTATCAAACACATGTTACCCGTGGCTAGTGGTTAGAGTTAGAGGCTTGCCTGTGAGAGGAGGATCCGGGTTCGAATCCCGGTGAGGGCACCAATGCTGGGATTTAACCGAGTACTCAATTCTGGATTTGACATGTATACCAGCTATTGATTGAAAAACAATTACCACTTTCCTCCTTGGTTCACTTGGAATGGACAAATGCATCATGAAAGCATCCCGTCCTTCGTAGGGGAGCCGTCAGCGTTCGTGTACAGGAAAGTTTACACACTGTGTTGGAAACCCTGATTTCAATCCTCCAGCCTCAAAGCGGGTCATGTTAGGAGCGTCCGATCATCGGCCTCGGACCAGTACCAGCTGAACAACACTAGCGATTTACCAATGGACTTGTGGATACCCCCGGGGGGGGGGGCATTGTATTCCAAGGTGGGATAGCATGATCGTGTACAAAAAACGCGTAATTAGGGTGTTTTTTTGGACCAGGCGATGTCACGCGCGTACATTGTTAGGGTATCAAAACAAATCAAAAAATTCACAATTAGGGTATGCTTTTCCGTGCGAAATACGTGTTTAGGGTGTGATATTTTGAATACTTGCATAACAATTACATTAAAAATGTAGAAAATAGTGTTTTGTTCCGTTTTTCTACTGATTTCACATGGTAGATTCCCGAGTGATTTTAAAATTTTCAGCCTTATTTTAGCTTATTTTCCCTATGTAGGTGGTCTTCTCCTCCAACACATAAAGCCTTATAATTAGGAGTTTCATTTTTATGACTGATCGTAACAAGTATAATGTGCGCAGAAACGGAATTAGGGTCTACTCTAATTGATGTCAATCAAAACAAGTTCGTGAATATTCAGTGCGGGTTTAGTTCAATGTGAAATGTGTGACTGGAATTTGCAGAAAACTGTCAATAATCATGATAATTACGACATCCGACAAGACTCAGTAATTCCAAAGAATAAGACAACTTAAAAAGACTTGAAATTTAAATAGATGGATTTAAATTGTTAAACTTATTAGGCCAAGATTATGCACCAAATTGATACTTAATGAAATCATGCATCATGTGATAAATATTTCCTTTATCAGGGGCCATATAGCCCGATTGTTTAGTGCAGGTTAAAGGCTCATTTTATGAACGTGCGTGTTTAGGGTAGCAAACGTATTTCAAAATACTTGTTAGGGTGTACTTTTCAACTGTCACGCAATAATACATTGGTTAGGTAGGATAGTAAAATTACACCAAAAACACTTGTTAGGGGTAGCAAAATCAACCCCCAAAGTAGTATTGTTAGGGTAGAAACATCAACAGGTACTGCTTAGGGGGTTTTTCTTGCCAAGTGGAAGAATACGCGCTTAGGGTTTTACGTTTTGGGTGGCCATACCACGAGCATGATATCACCTTGAAATACAAGTGGCCCCCGGGGTGGATACGAAAGAAGACTTGTGATGTAACGGCGCTTATGCAGGGCCGATTTAGCACTGGCCAACTGGCCCGCGGCCAGTGGAAATTATGTCGGGCCAGTAAGTATTCAACTGAGCTGGCCTCTCGGGCCCGTTGAATTTTCAGAAAATGTAGGTTTGGGGATAGGTCTTGTAATAAATTCCAGTTTTACCTCCACGTGAATTATCCTTAAAATGCCGTAACATTTTATTAATATTTAAAGCATTTTAGCCTTTTTCAAATACAATAGTAACCATGCGTCACTCCCACTGGCACAACTTCTATAACACAGACGGGTGTGTTAGGTCCTCTGTCAATCATAGCTTTTTATGTGGCATCGAGTGAGGGCCAGGTAGTCCCTAGGTACCGTGCATGAGTGCTGTTCACGAAAATTATGATCACACAATGAATAATTCCATAACAGCGCACATTATTACGCTGCTTCGCGGCATTTTAACTGCAGAATTCAGTATGAAAAAGCATTTAACCGATTACAGTGGACCAGGCCCTACAAGAAACATGATTAGAAAGACCGCTCCTAGTATAAAAAGATGCAAAAGAGCGAGCATGTAAAGAATGGACCTGAGGTTACCCAGCTAGCTATCTCCCAAAGTGACAACTGAAAACTGAGCAAATAATTATGTTTGTTAGCACATGAGGAGTAATCTTGCACATTTATTTACACATTGATGTTGCACTGTGTACGAACTTACAAATGTAGATGATGGAAACAAAATGAGTGCTAAATAAATGCAAACAAAAACTTAAAAAATTGACCAAGCTATATACGGCGGTCCGGTAACTACGTATATACTGTTTCTTAAATTGAAAGCGTAAATGAAACCAGCGTTTGAAAATTATAAGGACTAAAATAATACGAAAGCATTGTGGGAAAAAGGGGATGAGGCCCATAGCGATTGCGTGCTCACTCTTCCGTGTTTGCAAGCACCGACGTACCAGACAAAAACGTTCATTTTATCGCTAGGTTCTATAGGGCCAGACCCAAGGACGATAACATATGAAAACAAAAACATAGTAAAGGACCCTATGATGCAAAAATCTCATAGAACCTTAGTATTCCCGGAGTATTTGAGATTAGTTTCATTGATGGCATCGCTATGACGGACTGTAACGTTAATCTCTCGCCAGTACTAATTAGATAATTATCTTTTGCAGTATTGAAACAGACTCCGCAACTTTCCGGACCCGCCGAATACAGTATAAAGCTCACGGGAGGGAGGGGGCACGGTCGGAGATTCGGTCCCGGAATCAGCTCCAGGACCATGACCCCAGTATTATTATCTAATAAGGAGAGCATATTCAATATTTTTCTACGTCCAATCAACAACTCTGATGTTTTTATGATTCCAATCTCCAAAATCTAAAATACAAATAAAATCATATAAACGAAATTTGTTCCTGGCGGGGATCGAACCCAGACCTTTAGTAATAAGACGCGTGCCCACAGACACACGCCAGGCAATCCGAGCCGGGAGAAAGTCGTTCTTTTGTTACTACTTCAATATAAACATTATACGGAATAAGCGCACAATAATAATGATTAGCGCCCCTATGAGACGAGTGAAAAATATATGCTCTGGAGCATGAATTCGGGCCAAAATCGCCAAGAATCGAGGAGGGGAAGGAGGGGTTGGCACTGATCTGAAATGGCGATATGGGTATGTGTGTCGTCAAGGACTCCCAGTTCGCGCCTCTTGTAGTTTTTTTAGACCTCCTATTTACTTTGCCAAAAAAACTCACCGATTTAGCTAAAGGGGGAAATTTTGCCAGTTCATCATCTTCACACGTAATTTAACCTAAAATGCAGTTCCCAAGCCGGTCCCAACTCCATATATTGAAAAAAACTCAATTCTGAACACCAAATTTATTCAAAAAGTCAGTTCTGGATTTGAAATCTGAAGTAAGCTTTGCGCCACGTACAACCAACCCTAATTGATTGAGTGCTTTTCAGGGACTGATGGGCTCAAATATGGCCTATTGTATTTTTGAAATTTAGGCCAAGTATCAAAGTTTAATTGCCGTAAGCAAGAAATTCATGACCATAGCATGGAAAATGGTTTGGCCAGTGAATCAATGCAGGGGGGGCCAGTAGGTTTCCTAGTTCACTGGCCCGACGGGCATTAAAGCTCAAAAAAAAAATAAATTCCACCATGCGTTTTTTTGATATGGCGGCCTCCGCTTTGTATGATCTGTCATAAATCACTTGAGTTAATGCATGCACTCAAATTCTATTAATGAACTCTTAATTATATCATTTTTAAACACTCACAACGTTGAAATCTTTGAGTAGATCAATGGATTGTACTGCACTTTCCGCCTGACAATTAGTGTCTGTAACTGTAATGAATCATCTGGTTTCTGGATAACTCCTTTACAGTTCTTTTCCGTGTTTCGCAGGTGTACCCAACGAACTAAAAGCGTTTTATGAGTAGTTCTGGAAACGTCGGGATGTTTTTCGAAGCGTTATTCTGCAATGACTAGCAAGATAGTTACATATTATAGGACTAAGCCCACAAAAGAACCCAAAATAGAAGATATAGTTAAATATCATATTATTATGTTGCCAATAATTTTAATCTGCAGGGACAATGCACCTCATTGATTCCAACCTTCTACGGTTGTCCAAAAAAAAATAACACTCGGACAAAGGCATTTTGATACAAAGAAATTACGCATGAATCACTGTTTGGTATCTTTTTCAAGCCAAAAAATAAGCTTTAATTGCCATCATTTCTTCCAATCCGATAATTAGAAACAAAAGAGTAGTTGCTTCTCAATTTATGAGAGGACAGAATCAGCTTGGTTCGATTTCTGCCTCTAAGCACGTGAAATGCATGGCGCAAAATGAATACACTTGACTTCATGGGAATTCTCTTGCCATCTTAAAAGAAAACAAATAGAATTTGCCGTGTTTTTTCTATTAAAGAAGACTTCGAGATTCCTATCACTTGTTTAAACGTTCATCGTTGGATGTACCACAACGGCTCAGCTAACGAGAGAAATGTTGGCTTGAGTTATTGACCATTCTGGTCCATTATACGGTCTGTTTGGCCTGCTACTGGTTGTATTTTCCAAATTCTGACTGCGCAATGTCACGTGGCCTATTATCAGAGGTTTCACTTTTCTTTTGGTTTGTTTGCATTTTTTGTGTTTATTCTGTCTATAAATCATAGATTCTCTTGGAAATTCAGCACGGAAGTGTCTGTATTGATTGTTTTGTGCTGCAGACGAGGCCCATTTTTGTTCGATAGGTGGTTGACCTAATTGAACAGGTGTCATATATCAAATTAGCTATAGGTCCAAGGGAGTCAGGGAAATGCATGATGCAAAAAAATTAAAACTTGTACAAATTAAGTTATGGGGGGTCAAAGTTTACCCCCACCCCCCTATTTTCAGTTGAAAATGTTGAATTAACAAGCCCGTGTTTGATACATTTATAACAATCTGGGAGTTGGTCCACTAATATATTTTGACCACAATCTGCACACCGAAAACCTTCTATAAAATTGAGAAATAGACTTTCTTTCCCCCCCCCCCCCCCAGAATCTTACCCCCACCCCAATGCGTTTTGAGATTGGGCTTGTCAGAAAAAACACCGTGGTTGCACTTATGATCAGAAATATGCAAGGAGCATTGTGATTGGGTGTGGTGGGCTGGTGGGTGGGTGTGTGAGGTGTGTGTGTGTGGGTTATGGTGTGTGTGTACGGTGTGTGTGTATGTGTGTGTATGGGGGGGGGTTATGGGAGGGAATAAACCTGAATATTTTACTATACATCTGGTTGACATCGTGTCAAGCGATGACGGTCCACGTGGTCAATCTCATAGTTTACTCTAATTTTTAATAACTTAGGGGTATGGGTATAAGGGCAATGGTTCAACAGCGGGGAGGGGGATATGACTCAGACCATTGCCACCCTGCCCAGCCCCCCTCCATCCCATGAAAGGGACAGGTCTAGGATAAGGACACAAATTCGCCACCTCATAATATGCCTTCGGGCCATGCTCTATTGGCTCACACCCCCCCCCTTTGAAATGGAGGGTGCGGCACTGGGTAAGGGGTTAGAAACTGCACTTCTCCTAACCCCGACTGGGACAGTTGTATTCAAAGGGGATATGATGCGTCGAACCTGAATTCTAAATGCACCCTAAAACAGTATTCCAACGATCCTAAAAACATACCCATAAACCAAGCATGTTTTGTCTGTGGTTTGCTACAATATACAAGTCTTTTTGTCAGTTATTGACTACCTTAAACACGTAAGCAATGCATTGTGTGATAATAACCCTTATTAATGGCTTTGCTCTGTGGCCTACTTCCAAATTACAATATTTTTTATGATTGTGATTCGCGCTACATACAAGTTCAGGACCCAGTGCAGGGTTCGAAAAACATACCCTTTTTCCAAATTTGCTGTTTTTGACACCCTAATCAATGTACAAGCGCGTCACATCGCCTGTGTGAAAAAAGATGCCCTTTTACGCGTTTCTTGTTCACGAATCAATCCACCTTTGATTACAAGTGGCCCCCTCCGGGTACTACCACTAAATACAGGAGGCGACGAGCCGCTGCGGTGCTTTATGTTTTTAGGCCTGTCGCCCAATTTAGAGGCTGAGGCCAATCTTCTATATGAAATGATTGACTACACAATTTCCCTTATTCTTCAAATCTTAGACCCTCTTTCAGGGGATTATAGTTCAATAAATATATGCCTGCAGTGTTAATCCTCTTAGCAGAAATAAATTAGTTCATTAAATTGATAGGCCATCAATAAATTCATATGCCTTACGGGGAGTCTTAAAAATTTTTTTTTTCATAAATGATAGTTAATAAGTAAATTTTTAGGGCCTTCCGGTGCCAATCTTATTATTAAAGAAATATTTTACCCACCAATGTCCCCATTTCTCAAAGCCCTTTAGGGCCTTCTTATTTTGTTGTACTAGTTCACTACATTTATAGGACTGCGCAACCAGGCCATGAAAATAATGACTAGTTAAGAAAAAATTGTTTGACATACGGCGCAACCCTCTTGGCTAGAATTATTAATTCAGGAAAGTTAGTAAATTTATCGAACTGCAGCGCAACACTCTTATCTAAGAAAGATTGGTTCAATAAATTTATAGGCCTACGACGTATAATTATTTTAGGCCATCATAAATCTATTAAGCTCGGCGTAGGCTTTCGTTTATAAATTTTTATTTCTGTAAATTTATAGGCCTGCGGGAACCTTCTTAAAAGAGTGAAGTGATTAATTCAGTAAATTATATAGGCATGGCCTGCAGCTCAATCCTAATACCTACGAATCAGTTCATTAAATTTATAGACCTGCGGCACAAAACAGTTAAAAAAAAAAAAAATATTTCAGTAAATTTATAGGCCTGTGCGCAACCCTCTTGGTAAGAATGAGGGTTCAGTAAATTCATGCTGCAGTGCAATAATCTACCTAAGAATGATTAGGGCAGGTCTGACAGCAGATTTTTTAGCCTAAGAAATGAATTTGTTCAGTAAATCTATGACCAGTGGCCACAATCATCTTAGCTAAGAAAGGTTAGTTTAGTAAATTATAGGCCTGAGGCGCATTTTCTTAGCTGAAAAAAAAAATGGTTGTAAAGTAGGCCTGCTGCGCCGTAATCTTTTAAGCTGAGAAGAAATATTGTAAGTACAATTTATACACATACAGCGCATCACTCTTTTTGTTGTCTATGGTTGATGTTTGAGTTAAACTTGAACCATCGTCTTACCAAGCCGTTTACATTGTTGGGGGGGGGGGGGTACCACCCCCACCTGGATAATTCGTTATAAAGCCATCCGATGCTTATAACAGTGCATATAGGTTAGTGTCTTGTCCATTCTACAAAACAAGTACCAACGTACCAAGTATGGCGTAACAATGACGTCATAAAGTCACAAATCAGCAAAGTGGCATTTTCCACAGAAAATAGGCGAATTAAAATCCAATTTTGCGCTAAAAAGTATAGGAATATCGTATTTTTTTGCGGTTTTTCAGCTAAAACAATGGCAATTGACTAGTTCTATTACAAAAACAGTAGAGTTTTTTACGAGCCATACTGTGCAGAATAATTTTAAAAATGGTACCATTAAATATTCTTTGCTTGCAACCACCCCCTCTTAACCCTTCGACTTTGATGGCATACCCTAACTCCGGATAAATGACCGAAAAGAGTACCCAGAAAGCTTGTACAAATGCTTTTTGCATTTTATCGCGGCCAGATATTGTGTCATATTAAAGGGGGATGGTCCATTTAAGTATATCAAGTTTTCATTTGATAGCATGGCCTTCGCCCCAAAAACCCTATCGTAAAGTTTCGCGCCGATATTTCAATCCGTTTTGATGTGACAGCTAGAAACGTGATTTTGTGAGCCCCATATAGGCCAATAGTATATATTAAAATAACATGGAAAGGTGGACATTCTGGGAACAAGCTTGAAAATGTCAGAAGTGGTGCAGAATGTGTGTCTAGAATAATATATAAAGTCCCCAAAAATCCTCTTTGTTCATTTTCAGAAATAAGGGGGCAAAGTTGGTACAGTGGGTAAATACTAATATTGCAATTGTCCTTAAATGGTTCCAACATTTTTGTCACGTCCCAAGGATAAAAAAGGTATATTTGCCCTATCTATGGCTTGTAGTGTTAATAACCTATATGTAAAAAAAGGCTCAGGTCCAATCCTGGGGGTAAATTGTTCATATGGTCGGATTCTTCTTAAATATGGTCAAATTCTTTCATCTAGTTGTACATGAAAAAACACCAAATGAATATTTAAACAGGTTGATTGTCATTACTTTTGCAAAATTACAGGGCCGAGTGTGATGGGGTTCTACAAGCTCTATGGGGTCACTGCTTTCTGCTCTTATATGTCAATATGAATCATTAGTGATTTGAATGAACATTTTCTGTTTTTTTTTTGTTTTTTTTTTTTTTTTTTAAAAAATTTAAATGGAAAAAAAACTCTACGAGCAATTTGAATCTGGTTCCAATGAAATGGGATCATTGGAAATATTTACCCGCATGATACCTTGAATGATTTATGTCTGTAGTAACTTAAACTACAGGTTTAGATAGGGCAACTATATCTTTTATTGTCCTGGGACTACAAAAATTTGGAACACATTTAAGGACAATTCTAATTTTTTGGGGGTAATTTTTCCCCCTGTACAGACTTTGTCCCCTTATTTCTGAAAAGCACAAAGAGGATTTTAGGGGACTTTTAGTATGTTATCAGACACAATTTCTTTTCTGCCAATCCTGACATTTTCAGCTGTTCCCAGAAATTACCACGTTAAAACTAAAATTCCTCATTTTCCTAATAGGATACTGTGTAATGCTAATATTGGTCACCAAAATGGAGTACACTTTCGCTCATAACTCCTCAAAACCAAACTCATTTAGCCCCTAAATTCACAGGGTAATGAGAAAATAGTAGCTTTCCTTCTTCTGATACCAAAATTTCCGACACTTCCGTTAAAAATCTGGGGTTCTGGGGACGTTGCTATTAGCGATCGGGCCATGGACCTTTAATTATACGTTTATTATACT
>JAMKCH010016591.1:0-23271 GCA_023653785.1 Ophioderma brevispina | reverse complement strand
TTTGTAAATGAATGTGAGATTTGAATACTTTAGCGTGTGTATATTTGGTGAATATAGCCAGTCATTTTTTTAATTATATGTTAATTTACATATTTTTAAAAAAAATGTATGTTACTAGTCTTACTAGTTAAAGCCACTCACATTCAAGATTTCCTGTTTTTTTTAAACTGAAATAATAATAATGATAATAAAATTAGGAATTGATCCCGGTTGATTCATAATGTATTATTTTAAATCACTTTACTTTATATTGTAACGATTCATTTTCATTTACCATTATTTATCATAATATTTATCATATTGTTTTTTGCTGTAAGTCTATGATGAAACAAATAAAGATCATTGATTGATTGATGATTGATGATTTGATAATTCATTTCCATGTACAACCATGGGGAACTACTGGTCTCGGAAAGGGCACCACAAAAATTCTAAAAAGTATCCAGCACCCATTTTTGTATGATATTATTAATTGGTCTATTCTTAAAGGCACTATCAGTGATTTTTGCTAAATCATGAAATCGAAAAAAAAATCATCAACCTCTGATGTTTTCCATGTCTGTGACAAGTTTCCGGTGTCCTAACATCCCCTGCAAGTGATAACCGAAAGCAACGTATAATTAGAGGTGGCTATAGAAGGTCAATGTTTCAGATCACTTCGAACACGGCTCATTTGATGAACTTAATCACTCTGATCCCACTTTTCGAAAAAAAAATGAAAAAGTGCGAAAACCAGGGTGCCCCCTCGAAAATCCAAAATGGCTCCAAATTGTCCAATTGATTTTTTGCCAGAAAATCAATAAATTTTTTTTTTTTTTTTTTTTTTTTTGTTCAATTTGCTCATTTTGGTGGCAATACCCATGTTTTGGGGTATTAGGAATCATGCTATGCAACTTTCACCTCACCATAGCCTTCGTTTCTTGAAAAATGCCATTTTTGCTTAAATTTAGCTCTGAAGGCGCTTTCCCATAAATGCGCAGTCCGATTGGAAATGGTGATTTTAGCATTCAAAATGTTGAAGAAGTTGATTTGAACACTTGCTGAAAGTTTGACTTGCGTGGTATTTGCGGTTTTAAAACTGTAGGCTATTTAATGTCATAAAAAGGCCCTCCATTGAAACCCAAAGTAAGAAAGTTCGTTGACACCTGTATATTCCAATGAGCCGTGCTTTTTCCAAATTTTAAATCGGATTATCCACAAGGAAAATGGTCAGTGTTACAACACAGCTCTAAGCTTCAGAAAATGATGCATCAACAATTCTATGATGGCCCACCAGGTAAAATAAAACTTTTTCAACAATATGTCTTGTGGAAGCGCCCTTCGCCTTCGGCATTTTAGGCAAAAACTGCCATATCGAGAAAACGAAAGTCGTGGTGATATGGAAGTTTCATAGATGATTCCTTGCAAATGCCAAACATGTTTATTGGGATTGGCCACACAAATGCAGTTGATTAAACCAAAGCTTATCAAGTTATGTCAAAACAGATTTTTTGGGGCCAATTTGGCGTCTTGGATTTTTCGTTGGGGCACCCTGGTTTTTGCACTTTTTAATTTTTTTTCTTCGCAAATGGGATATAGCATTCATTGAAGTCATCATTTTAGCCTGTGTCGAGTGATCTGATACTATGACCCAATATGACCCTCTATAGCCCCCTCTAGTAATAAGGCCAAAATTTGATAGTTTAGTCAGTACTGTCCGCACGCGCACGGACACTACTACAACACGTAATTGAATGTGAATTCGTTCTTTGACCCTGCTTTTTCTTCATTTTCTGTCAATTTTTCAATTGGAAAGATATTTATGACTCTTGGATCCCTGAGTGATGAGTGCTTAAAGGCTCATAAAAGCATGTTTAAACTGTATAGTGCATCACTGTGGAGAAAGCGGCAAAAATGTCTACTTTCAGTCCAATTTGGCACCCCTAATTTCTAAACCGATTCAATATTTTTATTTTTTTCTCTTTCACTAATAGTAAACTGTGGCAGAGTTTTGGATTGCAGAATTTTCCAATGGAAATGCATTTTCTTTTCTGGATGTAGGGCTCCAGGAGCACCCCCCATCCACTAATGTGTGTAAATACCTTATACATTTGAGTGGTTAAGAATGTAAACTATAGAATTGGGACTTCCTTTATTTTCTTGTAACTTGTGTAATTTTACATTATTATAACGCAGCATTCATTCTAAACAACGACATAAGGTGCTACCGTAAAAGTTATTTATAGCCCTATTTCAAAAGGTCTAAATTATAAGCAGGTTTGCTAGGCCCCCCCCCGGGTTGCTAGGTTGGTGTGGTCATCCGTGCTTTTTTTATCCCCATACATATTCCCCAAGCGCTATAACTCACCGCATACACCACACTTCCAAGACTTTTTTTAAAATTAAACTTTTAAAATTAAATGTTTTAGAAATGGTGTTTTTTGCTTTTTTAATTGATTTTGTAATATTGTAAAAATTACAATATATTAATAGTTACGTGTCCCGAGACCCCTGGTTAATCTGAGACGAATATACGTAACTCTTAGTATATCGTCTCAGGTTGAAGTAGCCCTACATTTAGTTCATAAGTATCCTTTTGGTAAAGCTTTTGCCTCAAAAGCTCAATGTTAAGTACCAAATTTCGGCTCCCATCCGGCAATTTCAATTTCACAATTTCAGTTACTAAGCCCCTACTTTCGGACAACAAATTAAGTTCCAAAGCCCCCAAGTTCGAAATCGGGCCGCAAATCCCTACCTGAAAAAATAGAGCCACTCCTACCGACGCAATCGATTGCATTAACTGTCTTCACAAAAGCCCCCCCTCCATCGCCAAAGATGCCCGAATATAAGGTTCCGGAAGGACCAACCAAACCCCAACCCCTCCGGAAATAGCGAAAGCCGAGAACGCGAATTCTAGTTGTAGTTCTGGTTGTTGCACGGAGTCAGTCTTTGGGGTTGCCAGCTTGTTTACAATCCTTGAAAATGTGAAAATATGAAAATTAGGTGTATCACAACCCTTCCGACTCGTAGAGGATCCAAATTAAAACCTGGTCACATGAATTTTTCAAAAAATAGTTTGCCAAATTGAAGAAATTAGCATATTTTTTTAACTAGTTTATGGAATTTTTAAGGGATTTTCACTGTTGAATTTTAAAGATTTGTTTTGGTATTTTGCCATTTGTACCCATTCTTCCGGGCTATTGGAAACAAACTAATTTAATGATATTGTAAAATACTAAAACACCATGACCCCCTGCACTCCAGTAATGCACCAGCGGATGCAAGGATGCCGCCTGGTTCTTCAGGGGGGATCAAAACAAAAATAAGTGAACATATTGCCAAATCCACACATTGAAATTGAAATATTTGATCTTTTTTCTATAGTAACAAACTATTTGGAATGCAGTCTTTGGTATATTTGCGGTAGAAGTGCTATGTATAGGAGCTAATAGGACTTATTTCCCCACAAATAGGTCCAAATAAATCGCAGGGCACATGCTCTATACACTGCAAGGTTGTTGAATTTACCGCACTGTAGATACGTGGCACTTCTACAGGCAATTGCATAGTTCGATCGGGTAAAATAAAAGGTCCTCAAAAAACCTCATCAAATCTGAAAAAAAAGGTTTTTTCTCCGGACGTGATCCAAAATACATATTTTTTTAACCATGCCAAGATCTTTCATTCAGAAGATAATTGATGTTATAGTCCATAGGGTAAAGACCCGTCTGGAGCAAAATCGTGCCTTTGTGATTAGAAGTAATAGCAATTGGTATCACGCTTATATGGAACCCACCAATTTTATTTCAAACCGGGACCCTAACTAGATTTGACTGTGGGCCGTGGTGATCATATTTTCAATGCTGCCATTTCATTCTCATATTTCATTAATAACCCATGTTTTGAATGCCAAGTATTCAAATATGGCAATTTTCTAAAAATATCTTCTGTCAGGTATTTTGTTTTCCATATGGCCGCCAATTTGCACTCAAAGGGACATTTTTCTTTATACCCCCTAGCTCAAAACAAATGATATCGACGAGATTTTGGTGAATCTGTACCGTATGTTTTTTAGATCAAGAAATCCAAATAATGACATACATTTTGAAATATCTCCGTGTAGTCATTATGTTTTCCAATATGGCAGCCGTTTTGAGTTAAAAATCAATGACCATTTACTTAAAGGATTGTAAGAATATTAACTTTCGAGATGTTATTAAAACTTTGTTAAATAATCGCACTATATATCTTAACAAGATCCCTGTTAATTTAATTAATAAAAGACTATACTCCTGGAAGCCGCGCCATTGTTATGTGTGAACCAGTTGACGTAAACTATAGTCTTGTATAGGAACACCAACACGAATCTAAACTTGATCAAATACCAATGGTATGCAGATGAGTGTGCTGTACAATGATTGAAAAGTGAACCATGCAAACATGCAGGGCAGGCGGGTACATTATGTGATTCCACGTTGATCTCACTGTGGTTACAAACATTTTGAAAATGCCACTTCTAAAAGGTTGTATTTTTAATCTATTTAACTACAAGACTTGTCTGAGGGGTATACTAAAACGTATCATAAATTATATCATGAATATTTGAATTTGTCTAAGCATAATATTTTCGCAATACAACATACTCATATTTTGTTTTGATTATCTCATTTAAAAGTCGGACTCAGAGATTTCAGATATAATTTTTTAATATATTAATTATTAAAAACATCGTCCAACTAGAACTAAAGATAGTCACCTATAATGCGCAATTCCAAAAAGTTTGAGATGAATCGAATTTTCGTTTTGATGCCAGTAGAAAACTTTTATTATTAACAGTGCCATAGGATACTGTGTATAACAAATTCCGGATCCGAATTTTTTTTTTAAACAAAAAATTGTGATTTTCATATGAAGGACTTCGCTTTGAGATTAGTCTATTCACACCGTGATAAGATATTATGGACAAGCATATAGGTATCAGCAAAATCAACACAAGTTGTTACAAATGAGAGGCGCCCTCATCGGGAAATATCTCTGAGTCGGCTTTAAATATCAACAGTCCGTTAGCACTCCAATTGTCGTCATAGAGTAAGTCAAGTTTCATTCAGATCCATACACTTGCAGCGTTGTACATTTCACGATTATATCCTCTTACACCGTCCTCTGCAAGTCCTTTGGACATCTACAACTGATGAATGCATGATACCGCCGGACTCATTTTAAAGAGTCAGCCATGACTCATGCACTGTGATCATTGGGACGTTTACGAAAGTCTGCGGGATATTTGGCGCTCTGGTGCTTTGATGTTTCACTCCATACAATGACCTGCCACGCATCCTTCTGCATCCTGTGTTAGTTGAAGATTCCAATCCTCTATGGTTTTGAATAGTGAATAAACCGCTGCATTTTACTACTGATGCCTACATTAAGGATGAAGTCAGCACGCGAAAATTGAGTCCTATATGAGAAGACGAAAATCGAATCTTGACCACCAAGACTTTCGATCTAGTAGTTAATGTCTACAAATATCATAATTTCTTACTAATTTTTCCTCATAAATGTTTTATTTCGACTTTACAATGTAATTGTGCAATGATACAATTGAAGACTAGAGTGGATGATGGCTCATTTCAAGCAGTCTCTTGATCAGACGTAGGCTGACAGGATTGTTGAGGTGGACTCGGGACTTAGTGGCATTTGAATCCTTGCACTGTGAGTTCTCCAATGACTTGGTACTCTTTTTATGTGCAATATCATTGTAATTTAAAGTCTTTTTAATATAACTTCGTTTGGGCTTTGATCATAGAGGCTATTTGTTAATGAAATCATAATACATTTTACTTTAGATGTGTATTAGGGACGGTTGTGTATTAAAACAGTCGATTTCTTGTAGAGGATAGTTCTTACGTGAATTTGGTTGCCGATCCGTACATTGTACATCATCACAGATTTTCTCAAAAGACTTCGGTTCCTTGTAATCTAAAATCGCGAAATTTATTTACCGCTCTGAATTGTATTGTAACAGCCTTCGGTAGATATGTCGCGCTTTATTAAAATTTGATATTAATATTAGGCACAAATACTATACTTAGGCTAACGGTTCAAACTCACTACTATATATGGCGCCAATGAAATAGATCTCATCTCAAAGGTTCCAGTGCTTGTAAAAATAAAGATGCGCGTTTGGTGTTCACATGCGGTCGTGACCAGAGTTCGTCATATAACGTTTGATCACTCTTCATCGGTTGCCTGTTAAGGAACGTTGTCAGATACAAAATCATTTTTTATGTGTATAAGTCTCTTCACGGACAGGCTCTTTCATACCTCACTGATGGTCTAAATTTGTATAATGTTTTGGATAGTAATTTTGATGGTACAAGACGAAGGCTACGGTCTTCTTCTGATGTTATACGGCTTGTTATTCCTCCATACCAAGCGTATAGATTTAGATCATTCAACGTAATTGATCCTAGTCTGTGGAACAAGCTTCCCGTTTCACATTAGAGAGGCACCTTCCACCAGTGTCTTTAAACGGCGCCTGAAAACATACTTATTTACTGATGTTTAAAATTTGATTTGTTAGTTTCACTATCAGTGATTTGAAAAATATTTCAAATTTTGCAGGAATCGCTTAAAAGTGAAGGATAACTCTGTATAATTCTCACAAGTTCCTTTTTTAACTGAAGAATTGACAGAAAAAGATAACGGGATAGTGTTCCAAGATACGATTCTCCATTCAATTACGTGTTGTAGTAAGTGTCCAGACAGTAATGACTAAAATTTCCGATTTTGTTCTTAGACTGCTTCTGGTCTTATCATTTGTAGGGTATGTTAGGATACCTGTACTTGTTGTTTACATGCAAAAATCTGATTTTTGATGATTTTCTGATTTAACAATCACTGATAGTGCCTTTAATATGCTGTATGTCATGTGGTATAATACTTTCGTATTTTTTAAAGAAGGCTGACTCAGAGATTTCGAAATATAATATTTGGTGTAAGAAATTCAAAATAGTCATCTAGACTAAATATGTCAACCTAAATATTGGCAATTCCAAAGTTAGAGAGAATCGGAATGGTCCGTTTTCATGCATAAACATTTATGCACAGTAAACAGTGCCATAGGATAGGTGTATACAAATCATCCGGAGCCGGAATTTTTTAACAAAGTTTGATTTTATATAGAGGACTTCGATTTGACTTAGTTATTCACACAATGATAGTATATGGACAAGCATTATGTACTGCAAAAAGCACGACATGTTTGAAAAATTGAGTGCGCCCTCATCGGGAAATCTCTGAGTCATCCTTAAGTATTTGTTGTAAGGCGCTTTCTCGCTGTTGACGTCATATAAATTTAATATTTCAGATGATATAAAAATATCAACTTTTAAGGTAACTCGGGGGACGAGCCTGTGGTCACACTATTTTTCCTTTAAATGGTCCATGGCCCGATCCCTATAGCCTCGTCCCCAGAAGCCCGAATTTTACTACCGGAATGGTCAACATTTTGGTATCAGAAGAAATCTACTATTTTTCTCATTTACCCCTGTGAATCTTAGGGCCAAAGATTTTGGTTTGGAAGTAATGAGCGAAAATGTACCCCAATTTGGGTCGACCATATTAATTTTTACACAGGACTCTATGGGGTCTACGAAATCACGTTTTCGGCTCTCACATGAAAACCCATTGAAATATCTGCGCGAAATTTTACAGGTGGGTTTTTTGGGTGAAGGCCAATCTAATCAAATGAAAACTTCATATCCTTAAATCGGGCCATCCTCCCTTTAATATTATTGTAATAATTGGTTTAGTTTTGCCTTGACACATAGTATCGACACAAATATCAATTTAACAAATATTTTGGGTGGTAAATTGGCTGCAAAAGATATTATTAAAAAGTAATATTAGATATTTGGATTCTTTGATCCTGAAAACATAATATTATACACAAAAAATCAAACTTGATATCATCATTTTACATGGCAAAGCTATAACAAAATTATCCCGTTTAGTTACATTGGCGCCATGTTGGAAAACAAAAACAAAAACGATTGACACGATAGCTTTAAAAGTAGCGTCATATTTAGATTCCTTATCCCTGAAAACCCAACAATAGACCAAATTTATTAATCTAGATATGAGGTTATTTAAACTAGAAATGGCGGCCATTTTGAAAAATTGTCATAATGGCCGTCACAGGTCAAATCCAGCTGGTGTCCCGTTTTGAAATAGTTAGTTATAGTCCATATTAAGTGTGTGCCAAGTGGCATATTTCTATTACAAAGTGCACGATTTTTTGCTTATCCTCTAGACTATTATTAAAGGGACATAATGGAATGGAAAAAAATTGACATAAGGAAAAGGACCCTTACTGAAATCACTTCCACGAGTTTGAAAACAATTTGGATGTTTACATTCTGTAAAAGCAGTAAAAACAGGAAGAGTTCCAGGGGGAGGTGGCAGTTTGTGGCAATTTCTGGAACAGAAAAGCAAGTGTTCACATAATCCTTGACAGAATTTACAGTGTATCTAACATGTTTTGCGACACAATTCAAAAGCATTCAGACCGGGATTCAGGCATTGTACTTTGGCTTGTAGTAAGATATTGATCTGGCAAGTGAAAGATGGATTAGCCGGGATTAGCACATATACAATAGCAATGGTCTGAGAGCTGATGACAACATGCTTTTCAAGTTTGGTAAATGCTGGCAGTAATGTGTCAGCATCCTTGTTCCAGAAATTGCCACATACTGCCACCCCCCCCCCCGAACTCTTCCTGTTGAATGTGAACACCTTGCTTTTCTGTTCCATAAATTGCCACAAACTGCCACTTCCCCCTGGAACTCTTCCTGTTTTTACTGTTTTTACAGAATGTAAACATCCAAATTGTTTTCAAACTCGTGGAAGTGATTTCAGTAAGGGTCCTTTTCATTATGTCAATTTTTTTTTCATGCCATTATGTCCCTTTTTAAGCGTGACATTTCCGAATATGATTCCGATAATGATCACATGTCTAGTCTCGGCGAATCTCGGTTAACCAACTTAGTAGTTAAGAAAGTGATTTGAATACCATTATTGATCAGGAAACAGCGGGCCTTATCGCTAGATCGGGAGGTGGGTGGAGCGTGCACGCGTGGCGAGAAGAGCTCCAGATACTTTTGTAATCTGGAAAAACTGTCTGGTGAAAAAAAGATTGTTCGTAATCTTGTAAGTGATGGTGGTCTTCAAACAGATCCAGATCTGATTTTAAAGGAACTTCGTAATTTTTATGGTAGTCTTTACTCGACACGTTCTACTCCTGAATCTCGTCAGGCAGCTCTATATTTTCTTGATGAACTTGATATCCCTCAACTTTCAGGAGAAAATAAAGGTGTTCTTTATAGACCAATTTCAAAGGCTGAACTTCTAGTGACCTTGAAATCCATCATGAGCCTCAACAAATCTCCTGGTCTTGATGGACTCCCTGTCGAGTTTTTACATTGTCTTTTTCCAAGATATTGCTGATATTTTAGTCGAGTCTTCTAATTTTTCTTTTTATCAAGGTGTCTTGTCGCTTTCTCAGAGAAACGGAGTCATCACCTTCCCAAAAAGATAAAGATCCCTTATTTGTTAAGAATTATCGCCCTATCTCTTTGTTGACTACCGATTATAAACTTATTGCAAACACTATATGACAAATCGCCTGAAACCTTTCCTCAATGATCTTATCTATGAAGATCAAAATGGGTTTTTGAAAGGTCAGGATATCAGTTGTAATAGTGGTACAGAAGGATATCCCTGGCTCAATTATTTTATTGGATATTGAAAAAGCATTCTATCTTCAGGATGTAATTTGGTGGAACAAGAACATTCGGCTAAAAACGAAGATTCTATATACCCTCTGTGGAATGAAAAAGGGATTCAAACTCTGTCAGATCTTGATAGAGGTTTCAATTTTATTTAGACTTTTGAGGATCTGGTCATTGAATATGATATTTCTATTAGAGGCAGGAGAAAGTGTGGTTTTCTAATCAATGGCATTTCTCTGGATTGATTTCAAAAACCAAATAAAATTCAAGTGAACGTTTTTGAGACTATTTCTGCTTCACTTCTCGAAGTTGATAAAGTTCCTATATCACAGAGGAAACGCTGTTTAAAAAGTTTAAACAGTTGTTTAAAAAGTTTAAACAAGTTGTTTAAACAGCGTTTTCTCTGTGATAGATATGCGTATTCAATTCTGAAAGATTTGGCCCCAGTTGAAGCAGAGCTGCCAACCCTCCCTGATTCTCAGGGAGGCTCCCTGAAATTAATGATTTTTTTGTACATTATACAAACAAATTTGACAACCTCCCTGATTCAGGAAGGTTTTTCTCCCATTAGGTTACATGTAATTCTTTAAAACCTCCGTGATTTTCATGTGAAACCTCCCTGATTGCTGAATGTAAATGTTGGCACCTCTGGTTGAAGTCGAAAATAAATGGATTGATTCTCTTGACGTTCTTGAAGACATTGATTGGAATCATGTTCAGTGGCGGATTTAAAGAGGCATTTCGTGATCCACGGCCTCGTCCCCCCGACTTACCTAAAAAAATGTTGAGATTTTTATATCATCTGAACCGTTAGCCTTAGTAATCCATGTGTGCCCAATATTACGTGCAAATTCGGTCGCATCTGTAAGAAATTCGCAATTTCGTATTTTCTGTCCATAAACGGACAGAAATTACAGCACATGGGACCGTGGGAAACAAGCAATTGCTCATAACACAAAACCGCAAGATCGGGATCAGCTCAAATTTTGAGAATAAGCTTTTCTCAAGGTTATCTAGTCATCAATGAATAAAACAGAAGGTGCTGAAATCACAAAATGCACCTTTAAGAGTCAGCATTGTCAGCAGCTGCTGACAGGGCCCCCCTAAAATATTGCTCTCAGGGCCCCCTTGGACACACCTTAGTCGCACTAAAGTGGTATATTGCGTTGCTTTTTCTTGACACGAAAGGGGGCCCACCAGAAGCTGCTGACAGGGGCCTTTCCCTTTATAAATCCGCCGCTTGACATCATGTCACAAGAGCAATTTGATTACTAGCTTTTCTATAACTTGTACAAACCAGTGAAACCAAGTTGAGATTCCTTTATATTTTACATTTGTCATCGATAGCTATTTGTACTAATCATTCTTAAAAGGATTGGCATAGGTGGTCCCCCAAATTGTTACTTCTGCAATGAACTTCCTGAAACGAAACTATTTTAAAATTTATTTGGTGATTGTAGAAAGTTTCTCCTTATGGGATGAACTCTGTTTTTATATCAATAATGCTACTGCATTGTCTTTAACTTTTCTAATTTGATTAAAATGTGGCATTAGGGATATTTCAGAGCATGATAGTGTATCAATTTTTCTTTTCCTCTGTCTTAATTTTATATTCATCTCAAAAATGTTTACTTTCATAAAATTTATCATCTAAAAAATTTTAAAAAAAGAAAAATATAAAAACAAAGTATTGAACACAAATTGGCTGAACATAGGCCTAATACAATTAAGCAAGCATTCAAGAAATGGAACTATTATTTGATTCATAATATATAGTTAAATTGTATTTTCTATTTTTGTTTTTGCCACTTTGCTTTCTAATCTGGCTAGAGAGATAAGCTGTGGGACATGTACCGTCTATGCTGTTGTTTTTGTTGTCTCCATCGGGGCTAGGGAACCAAGTGTAACTTCATAATAAATTATTAAAATCATAATAATCAGTCTGTTCCGACATTAAACTGGTATCATTTCCTGAAAAAGAAAAATGTCCTTTCATATTTCATTCCCCAATATCGGTGACTAGTGGATGCACATAGACTTCAGCAAACAATTGAGTTAAATATATTCAAACTCACCATCCCGTCATTTTGTGAGAAAACACTTCAGAATTCCCTTTCTCTGGGATGCAGGAACCAGTGTTATAATTTAATTGTCGTGCAGCTGAAGATAGATTTCATTCAGCTGGTACCGTTCCCATTTAGACTGAGTACTTTTCAGGACAAAAAATACTTAACCTCATTCACAAATAAATAAATATTGAGCTTCTATAGTGCGTGTTCACTTAACTTTGGCCATGTTTTCCTCATTTCTTCGAAAGTAAGAAACATGAACAAACATCATGAGAGACTGTTGCGGGGCAAGCTTGGACCTACAACTTTGTGCAGAACCAAAATCCGTAACTTAATTGCTTAACTTCATTGCTATTCAATTTACCCGTTTTCAGAAGAAAATTTAGTGTCACGACCTATATTATAATAACACTGGTTAGTTATTGTGAAAGAAGGACGGTATAAGTTGTCACTCACCGATCGTGGAGGTGTAACACCTGGCTATACAATTGGCCCCACACCCGGCCCTTGTTATATCTTTAGCTCATGTTTGAGACGTCCTATACATATCCATTGGTCTCTGATATTGGGAGCTAATTGGGGAAAAGCATTTAGGTGACATTTAATTTATTTTTATAAAACTGTGCCAGTTTTATGTGCGGGACCAGACAGTTATGTGATTGTAATAAATTATAGGAATTTAACACTTGGTTTTCCCTAGCCTCCCGATGGGGACAACAGAATTTGTTATACAGTTGGTTATTTGGTCCACGCCCCTTTACCGTCTAAGAGAGGAGGGGAGAGTAAAAGAGACGGTGTGTACTAAGGGAGGGATGTGCTAAAGGAGGATGGCCCTATTAAGTAGATGAAGTTTCCATCGTGATAGAATGAACTTCACCCCAAAACTCCATCTGTAAATTTCACGCCGGATATTCCATTCGTTTTGCTGTTAGACCAAAACGTGATTTGTAGCCCCATAGAGTGCTGTGTAAACTTATATTGGTCGGCCAAAAAAAATGGGCTATATTTTCGCTCATAACATCCAACCTTACCTCCTTTAGTCCTAAAATTTTCACAGGTGTAAATGAGAAAAATAGTAGCTTTCTTCTTGATACCAAAATTTGGACCCCTTCCGGTAAAATTTGGGGTCCCTGGGGACGAGGCTATTAGCGTCGGGCCATGGACCTTTAAGGATGTATGAGAGAGGTTGATGTCTTTGTCCTTCATCATGTTGTGTGTTAATTCCTCATTGTAATCATTTATATTGAATTGTTGTTGTGTATGATGGGAATCAATCAACAAATAAAAATTATGAATTTTGGGCCTTAAAACAAGGAACATCAACATAGACCTAAGTGTCAGGCCCCTAGTTAGCTGTGTTCTAATCGTCATTTCCATATAATCAAGTCAATGACGAGAATAGCTTAGAACTGCCGGAAGTGGCATTGAATCAACCAGTTACCCCGACTAACAAAAATCGGGACTGAAATTTGATTATCATTCATGCTTAACAATATCCATTGCGCCACCTAATCGCTACCGAACCATGAATTATTGGTATGGCCCGCACTATTGTTGTTCTCCCATGGTGAGTCCGAGAACTTGTTGTGTTGGATTGGTATGACCCGTAGGTATGAGTAATTCGTTTTGCTTGTAACCTAAATAGGAGAGTGCACACCTCCGATGTCAATACCGGTAGAGATATTGGTACCGTATTAAACCATGGATACTAGAATTCTTTTCGCGTTTGATTTATGTTGAAACGGTAGATAAAATACACGGTACACGGAAGAACCAAAAAGGTGAAGAGAAAGTTATACACCGGAAGTGAACTTGTTGACTGGTGACTGGTCGCCATTGTCCGTCTGTGTGTGTGTTCTTCATTTATTTGCCCTATTGAGAATCGGATTCAATGTGACGTGGTCATGAATAGGTAGGTCAATTTAAGTATAGAATGACTCCCATTCCCAGGTCTAATCTTCTTTATGCGGATCAGCTGATGGTCCTGTACAATAAGATGAGGGTCTACCTTTTTTGATCTTATTTCATGATTTCTGAATCTTGCTAAGACTAAGAGCCCTAGCATAGGCTAGGGCCTAGGTAGTCCTGCTGAGCATGACTCCTCCTTATGTACAATTATCATAATGCCATTAACTTAATCAATGGAGGAGTCATGCCAAATACTATTTTAAATAGTGTGTACTGATATGACAAAATTTTGTCTCACATTCTCCATAATTTTCACGCTTCATGCGAATAAATATTACCCGATCAAAGAAAAAACTTGAAGTATCCTTAGAGTGTTACTTAGTTCTGGTAACCAAAACCAGAAGTTCACTTATCTTTTAACACTACTCGTTATATCTACTGGACTGACCTCTGGTTTTGGTACCAGCTGGTAACGGAAATGTAGCAATTAACCATAACAGGTCCGAAATTGCGAAGTGCCCGCTTTTCATAACTGCTGTCCACTACCTAAACACTATATTGTCCAAATAACACCCACTTGTGTGACTTAGATACTCGTCCATCAACCGTACCATTCATTTTGATATGTCCTTCCAGGGCGATAAAATTTATGTAAAAATAAGGGCCTTCCGAATTAATCGAGAGAATTTTTCCACTCAGATGTGGACATCCAATTTTGACCGTTGACTGTCAGTAAGCTAGGCATCCCACGGGCGTATAACTCAAAAGGACGCGCTCATTTGGTCTTGTTGGTGATGAACGTGATGGCGTTCGAATTATTCTTGGAACGTGTTCTTTTACCAGCCGATTTACGAAAATAATGGCATCGTCATATCGCGCATGGTATTTGTGATTTTCGCACATACTTTTTACTAATAAAATAACTTCAAATTGCAGTGCCTGATCTTATAGTATAAACAACAGTGACATTTACCACTAACAGCACCTTACAGAAATGGGGGTGGGTGGGTGTAAGTGCCAAGGGAATTTTCTGAGGGGACAAATTTTGGATCCTTCTCCCGAAGCCACTAGGTTTCTCGGGTGGGGGGGGGGGTTCTCACACGGGATGATTATGGGTATGTGTCCGCCTCTAAGCCCCTCATTTTAGACCATTTCATTCCGAGACCTACTTTTTTGTCCAAAGCTGTATTCTACCACTTTTTTTTTTTAAAAAGCAAATTAGCTGGAAATTGATGAACGAATTTTTTTTAATATTTTTTTGGGAAACCTTCAACTAACAGTAAACCTAACCTGTTAAAATTTGCTTTTGATAAAGTTAATTTCATCTCATCTCCAGTGGAACATTTAGATTTCCTTTTCCAAATCAATACGCCCGTGGAATAGATCTAGCTACCTGCAATGGATATATGACATGTTCAAACCAACTGTTTATTTAAATTGTGAGTCGCCAAATAGTTTCTAGTTTCAAAAAAATCTCCCTCCTTTTGTCCATCAGAAAAGATACACCAAAAAATCTTGATTTATCTTCCAATATAAAACGACGCCCTGATACTACCGTGCGTTCACATTGTCCTTGCCGACACCCCCAGCGAACACCGTCACGTTTGAAGTCGCGTTCATACCCTCCAAACCAATACCCAACATACTCGTATTTTGTCACGTGAATGACCCTGGTATGACCAGGGTGTGACCTTTTACCTATTGTTCATCCGGTTGGGACTTAGACTAAAAATGTGATTCTGCCTTGTTTTCCCAAAAGTCGTCCAAAATCGTTATTGTTGCTTTTTTTCAAGCCTGAAACTGCAGCATATGGAAGAGAAGGTATGTGAGATTCTTCGTATCACAGAAATTTTCAGGTTACTTGCTTTTGTTGTTGTAAATTGAGGAGGAAATACTGGTTTTATTATTCCTTCATTCTCCTGCAATGGCTCTGTTCTGAAACCAGAGGGCCGTTCAATGATAATGTACAGTGTTTAAGATAATGGCGACCCTCTGGTTTCAGTTACTGGAACTAAGAGTGTTATCAACAACAGGATAGTCGTAAATATCTTCAACTTTTTATGAAGTGAAATTTAATGAAATTTCAAGACTTGTAGTTGTACTTAAGATTCTGACCGGTGACTAAGTCCGGATTTTGTATTGCCAGGTGCTTAATGAAAGCTTTAGCTTGTATTTAAAATTGGATATTACTGGTGCTAAAGGTAGAAGAGTGTTTAGCGAAAGCACCGGTATTATAGGAAAATTGGAGGTGACATGTTGTCAGTGGTCGAAATTTGAAGGCTACACAAAAATGTCATAGCTGATACACATAATGTTTTGGGACTTCACATATAGACTGTTAAAGGCATACTGTTAAAGAAATGTGAAGTCCCAATTATTGGGACTAAGGGCCTAGGCTAGGCTTAGCTTTGTACAGAAGTCCATTCAGACTCCAGTGCACCACTCACTGTCAGTCTGTCACACAGAAGTAGTATATACTCTTCATGCTCTTCGTCAGTAATTCTGAAACAAAATTCTGGCTACGCGCGCATAAACCCGGAAGTGACAACGGGAATCCAATACGCATTCTTATTCAGTGGGCGTGGTTTATCATGTTAACAGGAAATTTGATTGGATTAGGTCAAAGCTCCGCCCATCTATTACTGGGTAGTAGATGGATAGTTTGTGCAGCAATTACGCGGTGCAGTCGAATATGAACACGCGCAAACGGCACGTTTATTGCTGCGTCGTGCAATTTCGTGTTGGTACGCACGAAGCCGTTTACGCAGCGGACGATCACCCCGCGCGATACTTTGGTTCCTTTGTTGAAACAGTTGTTTTTCAAGAGGAGTGCAATTATTTAAATGATAAAAAAGATGATGGTATAAATTTTTTGACAAATAAATTATGTCGATAATTTATCGTGGTGGATTCCGGCTGCGCCGCATCACCACTCACAATATTGGATGCCCATCCATATGACACCAAATCTAAGATGGCAAAAACACAAACTCTCAGCTGTTTATTCTCTAAATGCAACAGACCGCTCGGCGCGCATCCCATTTGTTTCAGAAATTATGATGGCGATTATTTATATTTTAACTATTATGAGTAGACAATCAATGAATAATGTTGGTGGTACGATCCTGCTGAGCATGACTTCAGGTTGCTTTGTTACAAGGCCTGCGTCTCAAGGTGGGCACCTCTTTTGTGGATTTGACATTTTTTCTTTAAAACATGACATTATCTGGTTTTTTGATATGAAATGGTACCTACACCCTGCATGTTGGTCCGCATTGAAAGCCTGCTCTTCCTCTTTTTAATTTGACCACCAAACTCCATGCTTATAATCATATAGTGTCAAAGGTTTCTCCAATGATTATAATTAAATTTTATAATTAATTATGATAACGAGCATGCAGGGTGGTAGATGTGAGGACACAGATGTGGGGACACCACCATAGAAGTCCGCTATGGGAAATTCAAGTTTGCTTAGCAAATTTGAAAAACATTATTTATTATTATTGGATATAGCTGGATATCTTTTTATGTAACTTAATCTTGAACATTGGCAGCAATGAAAAACATGGAACAAGGTAATGATCTAATTTGCATTAATTATACTTAATAAGCAAACAATCGAGCTGCACTCAGTGCAAGATTGTTTTCTTCCCATAGACCTCTGTGGTAAAATATACTTACACTATATTTTGTAAACGATATCTAAATGGCCCAAAATCATCAAAACAAAGATTCAAATGTATGGTATCAAGTTAGTAACTACATGTACTTCAGTTTAAAAGCAAAGGAAAGGAACAATTAAAAGTATTAAATAAAATTTGCATTAATTATGCGTTTTTTTTGATAACGAAGGTTGTTAAGTCACCCTGTACACACGTAGTAATCACTACACCCTACATTGTATACAACCTATATATTTTTGGACAGCTCTTTTAAGTGTTCTTTTCAATTTTGTGGTCCCCAAGAGCATCATATTCTTTTGCAAGAATTAAATTTCACAGGGCCCCCTTTTTTAGAATTCCTTGTTTACAAAAACCCTGTATATCTATTTGTACACCCTGAATATTGAGTTTGGTGTTGCTGCCATTGTAATCCTTATTTTATAACTTTCCAAAAATGTGATGCTTTTGTAAGTTATGATGTTGGCAAGACAAAGTTTTTTTCAAATTGGAAATTGATAATCTCCCTAACAAATTATGCATCACGAAAGAGGTGCCCACTTAAGACCATGGCCTAATTCAACTTCTTTGTTAACTTTCAACGAACCCGATTTCATGCCAAGATCTGTAATTTTAACATCCATTTAAGGTTTTTCCATTTATAACTCGCCCAAGATCACTCCAAAATGGTCCAAATTACCCAACTGTTTGACTTACTTTATCTTGACTCTATAATAATAATAATAATAATAAAATAATAATATAATAATAATAATATCATAATAATAATAATACTACTACTACTGACCACCACCACCACCCACCACCAACCACCCCACACCACCACCACCCACACCACCACACCACACCACCACCACCACCACCACCCACCACCACCACCACCTTACCACCACCACCACCACCACCACCACCACACCACCACCACCACCACCACCACCACCACCACCACCACCACCCCACCACCACCACCACCACCACCACCACCACACCACCACCCACCACCACCACCCACCCCAACCACCACACCACCACTCACCACCACCACCCACCACCACCACCACCACCACCACCCCTCACCACCACCAGCCACCACCACCACCACCACCAACCACCACCTACCCCCACCACCACCACCACCACCACGCACCACCACCACCCACCACCACCTTACCGAACACCCCCACCACCACGACCACCAACCACCACCACCACCACCACCACCTACCCACCACCTACCAACACCACCACCAGCCACCAACCTCCACCACACCACCACCACGACCACCACCCACCACCACCACCACCACCACCACACCACCACCACCACCACGCACACCACCCACCACCACCCCACCACCACCTACCGACCACCCACCACTCACCACCACACCACCACCACGCACCACCACCACGCACCACCACCACCCCACCTACCACCACCACCATCCACCACCACCACCACCAACCACCGACCACCACCACCAACCACCACCACCACCACCCCACCACCACGACCCCATTTATATTCCTCCTTTGTCCATTCCTTCCACTTATACAACTCTCTTTTTCCTATTATTATTAGCGCTTCTCATTAAATCTTCACAATCATTTCGCTTCACCTAGGCCGGCATCCGGCCAAGCGCACCTTCTATCCGCACTTCTATTGTAATATCTCCCCATAACATGCTTACCCTAATATCGCTTGTTTCGACGAGCACGTATTTAAATTGCCTTGCCCAAGTGCATCACACACTGGCCACCGCGGGGCTCGAACCCACAACCTTGAATGTGAGTCGTCGTCATACCACTGGAACCACATGTGCCCTCCCACAATACTGTGGGACTGATTTTCAGCAGGTGTGCTATCTTACGTTTTCAGTCCAAAATTTGGTATCGCATGGCCATGGGGTCAGTCCAAGATGGTTACAGGCATGCAGTTGGTGAATGCTTTTGGCAAAGTTTTTGCTGATCAACAAAATTTTAGTATCTTGACAATAACTTGATGAGACCGACCTCTCTATCGGGCGCATAATGTTGGACTGTCTTTTGTAACCATGATTGGAAAGAGACTATGATACCATAAGAGGGGAGGGGGGGGTGTTGAGTTGAAAAACGGGAAGGCGGAGAAAAGGTCGGGGGAAAGTGGATATCTGGCATGAATATCGATCACATAGTTTTAAATGCAACCAGTTAAAATGGTCTTGGTGCAAAGCGCATGCGTAACTTTGGACGTAAACATGGCGAGATTTCATTCACACTAGATCATGGAATAAAGACAAAACTGTTTTTTAAATTAAGACCAAGAACACGTCTGATTTTGACATCCATTTGCAAAAAATGAAAACACTAGCTAAACTCAAGACAAGAAACGGTCCAGTAGCTGAAATTATAGATTCGGGGGGCCCGTTTTCTCAAGATTACGATCGATTGTTAAAATCAAGCGTAAACTCGACAAGCGGTAAGTTTGAACTTACAATTAAGTTCAAACTTACGCTTGATCGAGTTAACGCTCGATATAAATGAACCTTTCATCAAGCACACACACTGTTAAACGGATTCGAAAATACGAGCATCTTGTTGTAACGTCAGGTCAGAGATACGATAATGTCCCGTGATAAAATAACGCAGACCTGAGTACAATCATTGGAACTAGTGTGGTACTCCGTCCCTGGCGCCGACCAGTAGATAGTTACACGCTCAATACAGCATTAATTGTGAAGTTCTGACTATTGTATGACTATGAATTGTTGCTGTTGATCAGTCGTGGTTAAGTCCTTACTCAGAGATTTCGAAATATCTATTTTTTTGTGTAATAATGAAAAATAGTAAACTAGAACTAAAGTTAGTAACCTAAAATGCACAATTCCGAAATTTGAGATGAATCCGGATTTTTTTCGTCTTTGGTATGCAGTAAACATTTCTGTGTAGTATTACGTCCATAGTTTACTGTGTATAACAAAATTCCGGATCCCGGAATTTTATAACAGTTGTGATTTTCTATCTGAGGAATTCGATTTAGCTTAGCAATTCACACACATGATAAGTATATGGACAAGCACTATGTACATCACAAAAACCCGATTTTTTTGGAAATTGAGGGTGCCCTCCTCAAGGAATCTCTGAGTCGGCCTTAACAGAGTCCTTGCTGAGCAGCTAACTCGTGCCATCATTCATCATAATCATTATTACTAATCGCAGGAGGAGTCATTCCAATTAAAATTGTTGTGTAACTGATAAGACCAAATTTTTGTCTCACATTCTCTCACATTTTTCACTCTTCACACAAATAAACTTATTACCTGATTCCACCTTGAAATTATTCCTTAGAGTGTTAGCAAAAACAGGAATAGTCCATAAAATATCTTCCTCAACTATTTTAGAATGAAATTTCTGAAATTTCAAGACATGTAAAAATTTGACTGGTACTAAGTCCCGGTTTTGTATTGCCAGAATTCTTCACCAAGCTTGTATGCAATTAAGGAGTTTGACGTGTGATTATTACCGCGCAAGCTGCTACACCTTCAGCATTCTTTTTTAGAGCCCAGTCATGGACAATGGAAGAATGTTACAGTTTTGAGGTGCGTAGGTTTCATGCGCAGATACCACGGATAACTGTTGCGTTTGTTGCGTTTTATTAAAAGCGCGCATCTCTATGCCTGCGTTCCGGCTTTGCTGCACACCGAATGTGGCGCGGAATTTTTCTTGCCACCCAACACAGACGCCCAAATTTGAAAAAAGTGTCCAATTTTAGTGGTTTTCGGCGTGTACTGGAAAAAGTAAGTCGGTGACCCTCTTTTTTATTTCAAAATTTTAAGAACGACATCGGGACCCCTCAAACATATTTAGAAATTACAAAATTTTATCGAGAAGTTTTTATTTTGACGGCGATCCAAACGTCCATTTTGATCTTTTCCATAGACTTACGTGGTTTAAAAAAGTGACAACATATACCTTTTTTTTTTGCTATAGCTCAAAACAAAGTCGGTGACCCAATTTTTTATTTTTTTGTTTCAGATTCTTAATCACACCATTGTAAATACTATATGTGAATTCTGGAAAATTTATCGAGTAGATCACTAACACGTCACACCCCTTAATTTACATACGTAATTTTCACAAGGTGTAATATTGACTAACAGAGGCAGCGAGATGAATCTTGAAAAGAAAAGCTAAAAATGTTTAATCCTCGCCGGTTTAAAAAATACCTAATATCACCTTAACTGGGAGTGTAAATGCATAATGTAGGCATCGTAATTCGAAATAAAACGGAATAAATCCCAAACCTAAATTTTGATGGCCTTTTCTATATTTAGAAAAAAATAACATTCACCATGCTAAAAATAACATTTTGAGATTTTCTTTTTAAGAGGTATGTTATTGGGCACATTTTCGAAAAATCCAGATTGAAATGCCTTCAATTAATTATGTAAATATGCGTGACGTTACATAGGTTGTCTCCTTTACCACAAATACCAGCCAATCCAATTCTAGAATTATTGCATATCCCAACAAGAATAGGACTGTTAAAGGCATATATATGTTAAAGAAACGTCATGTAAAGTCACAATTATTGGGACTAGGTTAAACATGGCTGTATCGTTTCAGAGTATCTTTGTTAAACAACACACTCCATCAAAACATGTAATAATCTTTTAGAGAAAGAATATGTTGTTTTGGGACCTGAAATTTGCTGTTTTTTCCTTTGCATCTTTTTTATTTTAAATGCATTTTTTACAGTTAAATGAGAAAAATTGTAATCTAAATATAATCAATTGTATTTGAAACGTGTTTTGTGTATCAGCAGCATTTTTGAGCATATTTGCAAATTATAGATCTGAAAAAGGACCATAATGCATAAAGCTGCATAAAAAATAATTCCTTGAATGTGTTTTGTTGTCAGGTTCTTTGAAAAATAAGGAGAGCTAGGTGTTTATTTATTATTTCAATATGAAATTGACATTGCTGAAAAAGTTCTTCATGGGACCATGTGTCAGAAAAACCCGGATGCCCTTTTTGTGGACCGGCAGCTTGGCTGGCCGGACCACTTTGCATTCCGTTGTGTGTGTGTGTGTGTATATTTGTGTATGTGTGTGTATCACTAAAATGTTAAGTTTTTATATGCAGCAGCCCATAGCTTATAATTCTTTGAATATAGTGCAAGCGCGAAATCTAAGAACCACAAAATTAATTTATAAGAGTAATATTGAAGTTGAGAAATAATCCCATTTAGCAATAGAACTTAAGATTTACTGCATCATTAACAAAGTTCTTCCAAATTTGGAATTACATGTAGAATATTGAAAAAAGACAAGACAAAGCTGACCAACCCCTGAAAGGGAGGGGACAAGAAACAAAGTTGATTTTTTAAAGGGCTTAATTAATTTTCATAAATTTGTGTTGTGTGTGTGTGCATGTTTGTGTTGTGGGCATGCCTGCGTGCATGTGTGTGTGTGTTTCCAATTTTCGATCAGAATATAGTAACAAATAAATTTTGCCCTAATTTAACCCTGCAAAAAATCTATAGATTTTTTCCTCTTTTTTAATTTTGTATGCAGTGTAAAATATATGAAATTACCTTTGCTTGTACGTGTATAAGGCCAATGAAAGTCAATGTTATGTTTCCTGTAACATTTTTTTCAAATCATAATGAGGCAACTATTTCATTTTTCATTATTCATTATGCGTAATTTTGAAGTAACAGCAATTTCACCAACCTTCAGCGTGCTCTAATAGCTACAATATTGTGTCAAACCACCGCCCTACATTTAAAAATGATTTTGCAACTGTTCTTTGGTTTAAAATCTACTAAAATCACATTCACAAGACTTGATCACAAGAAGAAAC
>JAMKCH010016590.1:0-24152 GCA_023653785.1 Ophioderma brevispina | reverse complement strand
TCATGCCACCCAATTTCATCATAGTTAGGGTAACGGTTACCAACGGTTGACTGGAACGTTGATATGGCGTCGATATCAGTATAGGGCCTGCAGCTCTGTTGGTGGCATCCCGAACAGGGGAAGAATCATTAACATCATCCTTTTGAACTCTCTGTTAAATCCTGAAACCAAAATAAAACAAAAACCACACCACCAACCACCTCCGCCACAGCCACCGCCGCCAACAAAACAAGCAGCAGCAACAGCAGCAGCAGTAGCAGCAGCAGCACGGTGGCGGCGGCAGCAGCACAACAACCATGTAACCCAACACCACCAACACCAACACCACACACCTCTTGCATCAATCCACCCACCACCGAAACCACCGCCACCACCAAACCATACAAACCAACAATCCACAACCACCATCACAACCCACCTGGCAACACACCAACTTGGCACCACAATCGCCACAATAGGGAAATTCGTATTGAAACGCCTTATGACTTATGACCACCTGTATTGGACTTACATTGATCTGTGTTCCATTCTTGATATCACCCATGGTAACCACCAACACACCCACACCGCCCAACCCAAAACCACCACCAACACGCCAACCAACTACTTGCATCACACATCCTTACCCCCCACCGCCGCCGCCACCACCACCACCCAACTACTCGTTTGCAAAGCACCACCAACAAAACACCGCAACACCACACCACAACCACACTTGGCACAACACCATCAACCGTTCACTACTTTGCACCAACTCACCACCACATGGAAAATGCGTATTGAAACCCGTCTTGGATCTTATGACACCTTTAGTGGAAATTCATTGCTCTTGTACATTTCTTGATTACTCAAGCCCATGGTACGCCAACCCCGCACCAACAACAGCCAACACCAACACCACCACACAACACCTAACACCGCCGTCACACTACTTTGCATCACTACCCACCACCACCACCGCCGCGCCGCGCCGGCCACCACCACCACCACCACAACCACAAAACCACCACCACGACACACCACCACCACCCCCGCCGTCGCGCCCACACGCAACACCAACACAACATCCCGACCCACACCTTGACATCACTCGCACCAACCCACTACTACTCTACATCGGAACCACCACCAACAAACCACTAAACACACACCACCACCCTTGCATCCTACTACCGCACAACCACCGCACCGCAACACCTCCTACCCCCCGCCGCGCCGCCGCCACACACCACCACCACACCCATCATCAAAACGAGATGTTACTGCCATTTTTCAGCGAAAAAGAACTTCTGGAGGATGTTTCTAGCTATTAGCTAGAAAAGCGGAGACAAACCTTTCGAACCTAACACCTATGATAATATGCTATCGCTCCTTTTCCAACCCTGGCTTGATAGCTTGGGATTCAGAGCGCCGTTGGTAAGAACGGAAATCCCCGTTTTAATCCATGGCAACCAAGCGTCATGGGTTTTTTTTTTCAACACTCATGTGTGCTTCCATCTCCAGGGGGGCCGTGAAATTAATAAATATCCAACTTCTGAGGGTTGAAAAGTTTCTTGAGTTCAGTTCAATGACAATGATAGTTGGATTCGACGTCATTAAATTAACCGATCCAGCAGCAGCCGAAGATCTCCCATTTGTGCTTGCTCTCCTACTCGTGAAGAGACCACCAAAGCAACCATGCAAACCCGCAAAGCAAGTCAGCTGTAGATGTGCCATCACAAGCCGAGGACCTTCATGGAAGTGGGGATCAGGATGCTATATAGATGTCATCCACGCTTTCTGTTCGAAAGTTCATACCACACAGACACGCCATTTTCAATTCCTCACCAGTGTCATCATTGTATTAAAATAAGAAGAAGAATTATTCTCCGGATGACCACTACAGCGGCTATTCACTTATTAAGGTACCAACTCCCCTTGAGTGTAACCTTTGTATACTTCAGAGGCCTTCGATTCCAATCATAGTCATTGAGTTCTCAATATTGCGCCATTATTCATCCAAGTCAATGGTCAAGCGCCATACAGTACTTACTACAATAACCCCAGCAGTGCAAGTATTATGGTAGAGAGGGCATTTCTGAAACCTTCGGTGTAACAAAACTGAAGTTCTGCAAGGTGATGTTTTGGCTCCCTACCTCTTTATCAAGTTATTGACTACCTTTTGGGAAAGGAATCTGAACCAGAGCTGTGACCTACCCTCGTCAATCAGGAGCTCCAGCTAAATTGCTAAATGACCCTGAATTTTGCTGATGATATCGCACTTCTTGAATGATCTTCCATTCGGGTCCATGCCCAGTCTCATCTGATAACCATCAGTGTCCACCGACCCTCCTCTTCATGTGGTACTGCCAAACAGACGGTGCTCTTTGCTTGGGGAGCCTTCTGGAATTCAAACATAATATCCCAAATATATAGGCTAAACTTTGAAAAACCTTCGTCCAACAGTCCTCGGTATGCGTGGAGCATGTAACCATTTCTAAGAGGACATGGCAATTAAATCACTATTTGTCACATCCTGCTCCTCTATTATGTTGAACATCAAGCGATTAGACAGAGTACCAATGCTACCATTTTAACAACCTGATTGAGAGAGCCAGGATCATCAACTGAATTCAAAGGTCTTTCACTCCATCCGTATAGAGCATTGTATTCCCAACACGTCAAACGGCGGTTAATGAAACCTGGCATCACAAACACTGTTCCTAATACAATCCAGTGTCTTCGTAGACATGGACAGTATGCTGCATCGACGCCAACGGATATGTCAAGCTGTAGTGGACTATGGCTCAAGAACGCTCTGCGGCAATGGCCCTTGACGGGGGCGGTGGGAGCCCTCGTTCCTCCTCCCGAGACAAAAGTTTGTTATCAGCTTCAATTCCGGGCTTTATGTTTAATGACTACATGTAACGGCGTTGCTTCTTTCTAGTTTTTTTCCAGGTTCAGCTAGTTTGCCTGTTTAGAAACTGTCCATGGGGGTCAAAAACTGTCCATAGATTTTGCCCCAAATCGTCGCAGAATTTAGTTGGGCCAGAAAGATCCCTCATTTTTTCTATTCGGCAAGGGGGAAAAGGGGCAAAGCATAGTGATGTGGGAGAAATGGTGGAGTACAAGATGACACAGAGTCAAAGACATGAGGTGAAAGGATGTGGGAAGGGGAGGGCGGCACGAGCTAATAGGGAGTCCAACATGAGCGACCAGCTCATGTCGTGGCGTTATTGGTCAAATAGTACTCAATGAAGTCAAGAAATGGACCAACCAATCTGGGAGTAAAGTTTCGGATGCATTGAACATATTCATATAGCCGAAAAATGTCTGTTCTCCTTTATCTCTGCCACAACCCACAATTATTTCCATCATATTCACTACAGTGAACTTTTTGGCGTATTCTTCACGCCTCCCTTCATCGGAATTCCGACTCCTCGTCGATACCGACGTTTATACAAACTGACATTGAAACTTATACCATGATAACGCTGTAACAAGAAGAAACTAATATATGGAAATCCGATACAGAAGCGAAAGAAATCCAGAAATGAAAGTTATGTTATTCAGTTACGAAAATGGTGGTCCACTGCGGGGTGGGCATGGGTGGGCACCATATTCTAGCTGAGGTAGAGTTATATTTATATTTTAGACATAATGCTGATTATTGTTTTTGTAAAAGAGAGAAGGCGTTTGAGATATTTACAGCAAGTGAATACGCTGACTTATGTGGCAACTTCATGAGAGCAAAACTAACCGTAAGTTCAGTTATTTTGAAGGTAGACTTTAAAAAAAAAAAGGGTTTCAATTTTATGCTACCGTATAATTTAAGGTCCCAGGAAATGCAATAAATTGATGTGGTTTGTTTCAAGTCTACAAGGAGGGACCGAGAAAGCATTCAATATTTGGGTTTGGTGTATGACAGAAATCATTAGTGACACTATGATTTTTCAGAGAGTACTAAAAAATTTCCAGGTGACTGGTGTGAATCTAAATTCATTGTCACTAACTGAAAATCAATAGTTTTGTCACTATGGCATGTTCCCTGTAGTTTATTCTTTTTTGTGCCCTGTTTTATTGAATGGAATGCCCCGTAAAGGTTTGGAGTAGGTTTATCATCTCATTTCCTGGGACCTTTAAAGGTGGGTGACACTCAACAACCTCGTTCACCAAAGGTTACTCCCATCCGAATGGCGATTTGGTATCAAAGAAGTTCATATTTTTTTCAGCGGAAATTTAGGCCCAGGAAATGTTTCCTTTTTTTAATGTTTTATTTTTAGTTTGGTTCATTTTGATGGGCATGATTTTAACATCTTTACGACATCTCATGAAGTAATTTTGATGTTACCAACATCATATTATCCGAATGGTCCTTTGGGCGGCCATTTTGGATCTAAACAGATCATTCATATAAAGGGTCTCTATTTATTTGAACAGTAAGAATCTCCATATTCCGGGGATTGTAGTGAAAGAGGTGCGCTTCCGGATAAAATTGTGGATTTTTGCACACAAGTACTTTAGGCATTGATAATCCATAAAATTGATGGAAGCCCTTCCCAACCCCCCTTCCTTTCTCCCCATCTTGATTTTCAAGGTTATATAAGGGGTAAAAATTTTAAAATGTTCGCGTTTATATTGAATAGGCCGGTGGTGGGTGTAGATACGGGGTTGATAGCTAATAAGAGAAGGAGAGTGAGCAAAGCTGTACAATAGATTTCAGAATAGGGTGTGGGATGTGTGTTGAAAAAATGGCGGCGAGGAAAGGAGGAATTGGGGGTGTGACTCTGAGATGGGTAAACCGGAGGACATCTTGGGGGGGAGGTTTAAATGGAAGGTTCCTAGGACTTCTAGGCTTATAGTTTCGGAGTTATGGTTAAAAACTGTAAAAATGGGTGAAAAAGTCAATTTCGGTGTGTACAGGGTCAAAAGTAAAAATTGGCTATGATTCAGGTAATATGTGGTGCAAATTTGTGTTCCTAGCTCTAGGGATTGAAATGAGGAATAGTTTGCGCTTATCTGGTTATGCTTAGTTTTTCACGTTATACACAAAATAAAAAGTCCCACAGGTCAATAGAATCCAATAGCTGCCCAATAGCTGTAGACTTTAAGTTCGCCATTTTGGTTAATAACCAGCACTAAGATAGTCACAAAACTATTCCTATATTTCATTCTTGATCTGCAATCCAACAATTTGACCACGTTTTACAGAAGTTGGAGCAACTTTTAAAAGTTTTTGACCCCTGTGCAAACCAAATTGACTTTTTCACCATTTTTACAGGTTTTACCCCATACCACTTCCAAAACTATAAGCCACAGGTAGTACAAACTAGACCTTTTGGAATCCTTGTAACCAAACAAACATCATTGGTGTACTTTTTCAACACAATTGGAACATTTTAATTTTTTACCGCTGTGAACCTTTACTCCAAGTTGGTGCCATGAAAGGGGTGTGGCAAGAGCTTCCATCGATTTTTTTATTATCAATGCATAAAGTCCTTGTGTACCAAATTCACAGTTTTATCCACAATTGCCCGTCACTATGATCTGTGCACTACAGTCCCTCACTAATAGTCGTCTCATCATAACGAATCAGAAATATATACGTTGGAATATTTCTGATGTTCATTACGGAGATATGGGTAAAAATGAATAAGGTCTTTGCCACTTTTTGATTGGTCATTAATGGGGGGGCCAACAATTCAAAATTAGTGGATCTTGACAATTGGTATTAAGTTGTTGGTAGATCATGAACAATCCGAAAATTAATGTTTGCAAGTTTGGGAATGGTTTAGTTAGGTGGTAAAAATCGGTGTAAAGTTGCTCTCCTTGTCAATTACAATTGTATGGGACATTAGGGACGACTCTCTCGTTTCCTAAAAATAAACAAAACGGAAGAATCCTATTGTGGAAACTGTACATGTCCAGATTGCTCATGCTCATACCAACAATTTGATACCAATTTTTGTCAAGTTGTTGAGTATGTTGAAAAATTCAGTGGGTACCCTTTAACAAGACCAATCAACAAGTTTCAATGACCTCTATCACCTGATCACGATTTTTTCACCCATATTTCTGTAACTCTTTAACTCGCAGATATGCCAACCTATAATATATTTTTCGGTTCCTATGATGGACCGAATCATTTGAGATACTTTCATCCTAAATTGAACCGCTTTATACGGTTAATCCCTCTTAATAATCAAGATGAAATATTTGAGATCTCGAAACTGTATAGGATATTCTTGCAAACATGTCAATTGTTGCATGTTGGCGCTAGAAATTAGCACTTTAATGGGTTTACGTGTCTGTTTGGCTTGCTCTTAACATATAATCCACGTGCATTCCACCTATCAATTATCAAATATGGTTTCAGAAAACAAAATGCACGTAGACATGACATTAGGCCAACATAATCTCGTTTATTAATTTATTTGTTTTTTAACACCAAAATAACCTTTTATCATCCCAAACACGCCGGTGGGCCGAGAAATAACCCGCGTTTCTGAGTATAATATCTTCGTCTTTGAATAATTACCCCTGCAAAGATTTTTAAATCAATGTCTGCCTTATATCACGCAAAGTATGTTTGAATTGCTTGAAATCATGCCCTACGATGGGAAATGTGTCACATTTTGCCCTATAACTTTATACTAGAAATGATATTGTTCATGTTTACTATCCCCATGGAACACAATCTTTGTCTCATCACGGCAATGGGATGGGGTTAAAGGGCGGCAACAAGCACATCTATTATTGCCTCTCTGACCACCATTTTGAACCTAAGGATGAGTTATTCCGACCCACAATGCCCACTATGTTTACGCTTCTTGACTGAGTGGCGATCCCGGGACGCAAAAATCTCAGTTACACACGATAACTTGCAGTGCTAACATGTAGAAGTTCTCTGATGATCAGGAATAGAATACAGGCGGGCAGGGCAAGGCAGGACTAGACGGGCGGGCAAAGCAAGCCAGGGCAGGGCAAAGCAAGCGGGCAGGCAAGGCAGGGCAGACAAGACATGCCATGGCAGAGGGCAGGGCAGGATAGGACAGAGCAGGGCAGGACAGAGCAGGGCAGGAAAGGGCAGGTAGGGCAGGGCAGGCAGAAAGGCAGACATGGCAGAGCAAAAGGTAGGGCAGGACAGGGCGGGTAGGAAACCGGGCATGGCATTGTAGAACAGGGTATAATGACGATGCAGGGCAAGAAAGGCAAGACGACGGGGCAGGGCAGGGATAGGTAAGAAAGAGCAGGGCGGACGGCCAAGACAGGACAGGGCAAGGGCGGGCAGACAAGGCAGGGCAGGGCATAGCGCAGTCCGGATGCATGGCATGGCGGCAATGACAGGCACGAAAGGCAGACAAAGCAGACGGGCAGAACAAGGCAGGGCAGGGTCATATGGTATGTAAATTGTAGGCATGCATTGCATGTACACTGCATGGCAAAGCAGGGCAGTCGGCAGGGCAGAACATGGGAGCGAGAGACATGATTGCATAGCATGGCAGGGCAGTTAGGGGCATTGCAGGCAGGCCCTGACATTGCAGGACAGGACCTGTCAGGACATATAATACAGTGCTGTCAGTATAGAGTTGAGTAGAGGGAAAAGGCAGGGAGAGTTTACAGGCATGCGAGAACTATGTACAAAGTGAGAGAACTAAGTAAAGAAACGTGAAGTAAGGTTATGTCTTACCCATGTTAATCTCAAACAGTCTCGTCAAATGCCTAAAACAAACCTTACGTGAAATGCCTAAAAACTTAATTTAACATGTTTAAAAAAAAAGAAAAAAATAAAGATATTTTTTTAACAAGAAGGTAACATTAAATACTTTTCTAACACATTACAACAGGTCTAGGGAGATTACAGGTCCAGGTTTCATGGGCCTCATGGAAAGAACAGAGGATATCTTTACATCCACTGAATAGTTACCCAGTTTAAAGAAGAAATAAAGACATAAACAAAAGGTTTCTCAAGAAAAATTCTCAAAAGCAAGAAACAAAAGAGAGGTTCTTCAATTAAAGAATGCTCAAAGTTTCAAAAAAAGAAATTTTTTAAGAAATGTCTTCAATATGCAAACTTGCCTATCTTGTTTCACATCACCAGTAATGTCCTCCTTCTATCATTCTGAGGACCAATCAAACCATCGCATCCTGTAAACTATGACCCGTCAAATTGTCATTCTACCATAGTGTTATTGTTTGGCATCGAATACGTTCCCAATGTTTTCAATTTCTCTTTCGTGTTTATTCCAAAGTTTTCGTGCCTTTCGTTACTTTTTGGATGTAGGCAAACAACATTTCAGAAATTATCCGAATACCAAATTGGAAAGCGATACAACATCTGTTTTTTTATTTACGGTTGTTTGTGTTTTGTTTGTTTCTTAGTTGAACTCATTTGTCATTTTGAAGGAAGACAGCGCTCCATCACCATGACGACCATGATAATAACAACACTAAAAAATGACACTTAAATGGTTGTCCATTTGGGCTTCAATTATCATGTACAGGTGTCAATTTTAACACGTTTGGGGTGTCAAATGACACCTGACACTGACACGGCCACCGACACTTTAGAGGGTGTCAGATGACACTTTCGGATGTCATGTGACAAACCTTTAGGCGTCAAAAGTAACACCTTAGGATGTCAGAATGACACTTTTAGGTTGTCAACACCAGAATGAACACCATGGGGTCTCATTTCAAAGTGTTATTCTTGCTTGACACCACCTAAAGGTTTTTTTCCAAGGTGTCATTCTGTTCTGGCTCGACAAACCCTAAAGGTGTCATTCTGATACCCAAAAGGTGTCATCTAGTGTCATCTGACACCCTAAAGGTGTCATTCTGACACCTCAACCGTGTCAAATTGACACCTTTACATGCTCATCTGAAGACCCAAAATTGCACCTTTTCTTTTTTCAGTGAATGATAATGATGACGATGACGACGACGACGACGATGTTAATGATGACGATGATGGCGATGACTTCGACAAACTCCAGTTATTTTGCTGGAAAACTCAATAATACGGCTTTTGAATAGAAAAATCAGGGTTTTCGGCGAAAAACTCTAAACGTGTTTAGAATTTCCGGACAAACTTGTGTTTTGAGTGTTTAGAAATTCTGGACAAACTTGTGTTTTGATGGGTTAACGTTTAGCATTTTAACACAAAATTTGTGTTTAGATAGCTTAACGTTTAGTATTTAAACATATCTAAACACGAGTGTTGTGTTTAAATGCTAAACGTTATAAGGGCTGGGGAGATACTCCGTGCCCGGACTCCGTGTTGAAATTGCATTCTCAGAAGACTAACAGCCCACCCCAACGAACCACTGGTGTCAGGGTTATTACACTTGACCCTAATCATGCTAATATTCAAAGATAATATTGAAAAGAAGTCCAGTGTATAATATGTCAAATTACATCTATAGTGATCCATCAAGTTTTAACAAGACGCATCACAATGGGTCAATTACTGTCATTTTGATTGAAAATGGTGGAAATGGGCACGAAAAGGGTACAAACGTAAATAACCATACGCCAAAAAGGCTGTCAATACCAGGTTCAATGGGTTAAATTGGTTATAAGCTGAAGTGAATTGATAACGGGGTTGTCGGACAAACATCCTTGTTATACCGTTCCTGGGGTTATACTGATAAATTCTAAATGCGTGTATGTGCTATCGTTCAGTTTTTAAAGCAATATTTGGTTCACGGGAGCTGTACCTTTACTTGGCCCCAAACATGGCATATGGATGCCCTTAAAAGGGTAACAAGATAGGAGTATATTGAGACCATAGTCGAGACTTGGGCAGGCGTTTATCCCCCTGCTTCAGGCCTAAAATAAGTTCATGTCTGGCCTTTTGCTGCCCCATAGTTCATCATTGCCAAATACGGTGGAGAGGAGTTGGGTAGGGTCACATTTGAGGTCAGATACTCTACGCCCACTCCCCAAAATACCCCCTTGAATCTGTGGTCTATGTGCACTATACTGCATTGTGGAGGGAATTAAAGTTACATGCTTAAAAGTGTTTTTTTAACCAAATCTTATCAATGCAAGATTGTTTTATTTACGGGGTATAGGCCGAGTAAAAAAATATATGTTTAGCGTCCTCTTCCGCTTCCCTTTTTGAGGCCGTTCCGATTTCAGTCATAACTTTTGTAAATATGGTATAAAAGGATGTTTCAGAAGTTAGGATGGTGTCATGCCTACACTGACGCCTCAAAGTTTTTAACGCCAAAATGTGTTCTGTTATTTTAAAGTTATATGTTGAAATTATGTACCCCTATTTTCTTGTTTTAATAATGTTCCGTATAAAAAACACTAAGAAGAAAAGTAACAAACGTAATGTTATTCCTTGCCTTAATCATCTATAAATTTTTAATTTTGAACTTTTTTAGGCAGTGTAGCCACCGCAAAATGCATGCATGTATCTACGGATATTGTCGAAATATCTACTTAGATAAATACTTAGTTCTACAGGAAGACAAAGATGAAATTAATCTTTCCTATGGCCAGCGCACACAATTGATGAAAAAAAAACCATATGTGCTTGGCCGCACTCGAACCAGCAAGTTGGCAACCTCCGTATTACTAGCATGACGCTCTTGCCAATTGAGGCTAACAAGCCATGGTAGGTATGGAGCGATGGGCCTACACACTAAAAAGTTGACCCTTTTCGTGGTCAAAATTTGACCACTATTCGGCGTAGTGTGCGTAGTTGACTACTGATCCCGGAAAATGACCACGTTGTTTTTAGTGTGTGTACAAATATAAATCGTATATGTAAATATACCGTTCCGATACTATCCGCTAGGAAAGCGATGGGCACACTTCGGACCTTATACCTTTAGATGATATCTATCGCTCCTCTACCAATCCTTGGGATTCAAAATTAATATCAGACCCAATGACGCTGGACTGTGGCCTTCCACAAGGATCGGTCGTGGGTCCTGAGATTTTCTTTGTCAATGATTTTAAAATTCTTTGATGTTTAAGAACAAACTACTTATCTTCATCATCATCATGTTTATCCGCGACTATTGTCACTGTTGACAGGTCTGTATGATAGCACCTATTCATTATCATCAGTGAAATAAGGCAATAATCGCATATCATAACTATTGTGCATCTCTTTCTGACCTTACTTCGTAAATAAACTATCCAAAACTATCCAGCATCTATATCAAACATGTTTTTCCTAGGTAGGCCTATTTCCCTCAAATTTGAGGGGCACATGTGGTGCAGTGAATCAGCGCTCGCCTCATAAGCATAATGTTGTGGGTTCGAGCCCCGCTGTCGCCAATGTGTTGTGCACTTGGGCAAGGCGCTTTACCTCGCTTTCCTCTCTCCACCCAGGTGCATATAAATGGGTACCGGCATATGCTGGGAATGCAAAACAGACTCGCTGTGCGGGAGGAGTGGCGAACCCCCCACAGCAACATTATATGAGGGAGTCTGGCCCAAACGCCAATGACAGAGAGATGGGCACTCCGCCTGCAGGCGCACCATTTGCATTTTGAGTTGTTTTGTCAAATTGTTTTTACATTTAAAATTAATATGTATATCTTTTTTTTTCTTTTCCCAGCCTTTAACTTGTTCTAACTCACCCGCCTGACGAGTCGTCTTGTTGTTTATGTAATGCGTGACATAATCTACATTAATATAGCCTTTATTCGAACTCAAGACCCAGGAACGAACTTTAGAGGGGTAAAAGTTGACATTCGTAAGGTTTTCTACCACAATTGCATGTTTTTTCCTTGCGGTTAAGGTCTTTCCGAGACTAATGAAACCCCTGAAGGCTTGAGGGTCTGGTTGTACGTGAAAACCCGTATGGTATCATTACTCGCATGCTAACCTATGATCCCTTGTGCGCGTGTCACACGCGAGAGTAAAGACATACCTGAAGTCGAAAGGCAAGGCCAATGACTTTGAAGATTTGATGCTTGAAAAAGACTTAAACTAATAAACAATTTAAGATTAATTGCTAGATGTAAACTGGAAGTGAAGTCCAAACATGTATGGTGACATACGAACACGCACTATTATGACCATAAATCCTATAGAACTGGATTGTGAAGAAAACTTGGCTCATCACAAATCGAAATGGGCTTTCAATTGAATAACACATCCGACTTATTGCGGTATTTAAAGAATTCTTCCTGTTAAATCTTACCAGTGCTAGCGCCCTTCTAATTTTTCTATAAATGGGCATTTTTGCTCAACCTGCGAGTAGGAGGGCGTTATTCTCAAGTTTCTCTGGACTCGGTTCTCAGATCATAATCACTATATGGCAGAGTGGATAAGAATTTAATAATCGTGCTGTAAGTTTGTGAATGCACCTCATCATTGAGAAACTCTCAACAAATGAGGGAAATTTGTCTCATTTAGTCTTTTCTTCATTTCGGTCGAAACATGGTCGAAATAAGGCTGACTGAGAAGTAGCAACCCCAAAAAACATGAAAAAAGAAATGATTTAAAGAAGCTACTTAGTGCAGTGCTCGAGGTATATCACGAGCAATAAATATTTTGCCTCGAGATGGCTAAGAAAAAAAATAAAAAAAATAGTACTTCGACCGGGAATTGAACCCGGGACATCCACTTGCTAGAGGGCGCTCTGTTTAAGCTACCGAGGCATCAGGCCTGTGAGGCATGATGTCATTAGATATTTATCTATAGGGCTATAGTTTAAATTCCCGTCCATGCTACTCTAGCGACAAGCATGATGGAGAAATTAATTAAATATAGTAGACTAGCAAAAGAGGATAAAGGTAATCAGTACTGCAGGCTGAATTGGTCTATCAAATTGTTCATAAATGTCTCCAGTTTGAAAACTGATGCCACAAGATTGGCTCGTGGGACTATTTTGGAGGTCAACGGTCAATCCGTTTTTCATTTATTTCAGAAAAAATATGACAAAATGTCTAAAAGCCTATACTGAAAATTGGATACAGTAATACAGTAAATACAGTAATATTAAGTAACATAAAAGATACTTCCAACAACAGCTTCATCTGGTATGACAGATTAAAGAGGTATGTTGGGTTTTGGGTATTTCGGGGTAATGGTATACAAGATAAAAATGGAGTAGTATGTTTTTTTTTGGTCACGGTATGGCAGATTAAATAAGGGTGTGTTGAGTTTTAGTGTGACGTGGGTATTTTGTAATTCTTGCATATGAGGCAGCAGCTAAATATGTTGAAAATATTGAAATTAGTGGACCCAGCTCACTCTTGATTGGTTGGGGTTTGAGAAGTCTATATCCACCGGTGGACGAAAGGTAGGGCACTCATTGAGAATGTGCGGATCCACAGTCTGTGATGGAGACCCACATTGGGAGGCTGGAGATGGTCGCTGCCCCCATCGGTGCATACTGTTGTTGAAACCGAACCGACTCCTGTGCGAATCCTGTTCAAGGTGACCCATTCCTTACCGTGGAAGATTGCTATCAGGTGGTAGTTCTGTCATGAGGTGTGATATTGAATTGGTCTAGTATCTAGACAGGTAGTGTTCAATGTCTGTAAGATGTTGAATGGGGATCTGGAGCAGCGTGTCGACAGAAGGGTCGACGAGAGCGCAGTCTCTGTCTGCCGAGCTGGTGTGATTCTTTGACAGAAAGGTGCTTGTTGTCCAGTCCAACAGAGCCTTATTCACCAGTTTATGTGTGTGGGGGATGTTCTCTCTGAAGCACTCCAGGTGCAATGGCTGAAAGCACCGGTAGAAACTCAGATGGAGTGGGACGAAGGCAGCCAGTAATGTGTATGATGTTCTCTCCTAAGCACTGCAGGTGCAATGCCTGAAAACACTGGTAGAAACTCAGATGGAGTGGGATGAAGGCAACCAGTAATGGTCATGCTCTCTTTGCATGAGTACTGAATGTGTCCAGCTTCTTTGTGTTAGAGCTATATCACCATGCTGGGGCGGCATATTCAGCAGCACTTTAGACCAGAGCCAGGGCGGTGGTGCTAGTACCCCATGAAGATCCAGCAAGGTGGCACATGAGGTTCTTCCTCGAAGATACCTTTGCACTCACTCACAGATAAGTTGGTTGGTGTAGGGTTGTATGGCAAAGGCGCTCCATTGAGGTTGATTTTTTTTTTTTTTTTTTTTTTTAATTAGTGGACCCAGCTCACTCTTGATTGGTTGGGGTTTGAGAAGTCTATATCCACCGGTGGACGAAAGGTAGGGCACTCATTGAGAATGTGCGGATCCACAGTCTGTGATGGAGACCCACATTGGCAGGCTGGAGATGGCCGCAGCCCCCATTGGTGCATACTGTTGTTGAAACAACCGACTCCTGTTCGAATCCTAGTACCCCATGAAGATCCAGCAAGGTGACACATGAGGTTCTTCCTCGAAGATACCTTTGCACTCACTCACAGATAAGTTGGTTGGTGTAGGGTTGTATGGCAAAGGCGCTCCATTGAGGTTGATTTGAAGCTGGCGCGCGATCGATGAACCTCTTTGGTGTTAAGATGGAAGGAAGTAATAGCGGTGGTCTTGGCTTTACTAAGCTTGAGTCTCCATGCAGTCTTGAGATATGGTGCTAGTAGGGCCATTTCTGCAGTAAGTGTACTTTCTACTTTCCAGCTTCTGTCAGAGTGAAGAAGGGCAAGATCGTCGGCGTAGCCATTTAGTTTATCACTGTAAATCAATGTGTTATGGATCTGAACACGTATCCAAACACTATTTTGTTTCACTTTTGAGACATGGCTAAGCATTAAATTTTAATTTCTGAACATTTAGGTGTTCGGATGTTTAGATTCTAAACACATCTCCATAACATGACGATTATGTGTTTAGATTCTAAACACGTCACCATTGCATGACGTTCATGTGTTTAGACGCAATAAACACTACAGTGTTAAGCTTCTAAATGCCTTTGTGACACATTTAACAGTGTTAGAAATTCTCATTGCTCTGATTTAGAAATGGGATAAATGGTGCTAATTTTAATGCTATTTAGTGATTAATATAGAGCAGTAGTCTAAGTAAATACCCACCTTTTGACAAAAAAAAATGTATTTTTGATTTTGTTGCTTTGTTGAACGCTTCTTGGCGCTTAAAAACTATGACAAAATCTAAACACTTACGTTTTACAGTGTAGATGTTGTTCGAGGTAGATCGCTGATATACAAATTGAACAGCATGGGAGCCAGTATAGTCCAGGCTACAGACCATGTGACCTTGTTATAACATATATATAATGTTTTTCAGTGTTTTCTAGACCAGTTTTTCCTGCTGAATCTGAATCCGATGGATGCCAGACGAAAAAACCTTGAGCATTATTGAGGAAATGCAAACATTCAAAATGGCCACCAAAACACTAAAAAACTCATATGGTAATTGTAATTTTTTTGCCTGTCCAGTCAAAACACCCATTGTGACCAATTAAAATGTGATTCATTAACCACCTAATTAAGAGATTCAATATGGCCGCCAATACAACAAAGCATCTGATATATACTTTTGACCGTAGAATGGTAACATGATATATATACCAATGCTTTAGCAATCAATATATCAATTGAAACAATTATCAATAATTTTTAACAATTTGCTAATCAATCAAATCAATAAACCATTCAATATGGCTCCAAAATGGCAAAATTCATTACTACTTAAAGGCAAGAGCTGCCATATTTTTGTGTATATCATTATAACTGCTTCAGAGCAATTTAAATATCATAACATAATCAAAGTGATTGATATCTGCAAGATGGCATCCAAGATAGGCGTTCAATATGGCTGCAAATGTCAATCAGTAAAGGTCAGTAATTCATTCACGCTGTAGGCTAAAGATATATATTTTGTGTTTTTAGTGGGATTATCACTTCCAAAAACCCCATTAAGGCTATCTTAAGTGACATTGAGTCGATATTCATCAAATACCCCATCATGGATGCCAATGGACGCCTAAAACCTACCAAAACAAAGATACATATCTCTCTAGACTATTAGTGATCGGATTTTCAGCGCAGTAAGTGCCATTCACAGCCATATTGGATACCCATTTTGGGTGGCATCTTACATGTATCGATTCCTCTGATTACCTAATGATGTGTACATTGATCTGATTGACTTACAGTTATATACACAAACATTGCAGTACTAGGTTGGACACATCTATCAATTATAGCCATCTAAGAGTATCGGAAGCCATCTTTGGATCCTATAATGACGGAATTTATTATCACATTTTTTAAAAATATGTCTTATGATTTTAATTAATTTCTTGACTGCCAAAACACCAGGATCGATACCAAATTACCAACCTTCAGTCAGAAATAGATCACGATCAGACACTTTATTGTATTAGCGGCCATATTGAATTCATTGATTACGTGGTTACAGAATCCTATGTTAATTGGTCACAATGGATGTTTTAAACGAGACAGGATGAAAAAACACAACTTTTGAGTGAACAAGAGATGAATGTTTTGTGTTTTGGAGGCCATTTTGATTTTTTGCGTTTTTACGAAAATGCTCAAGGTTGCTCGTCTGGCATCCATCGGATTCAGAATCAGCATAAAAAAACTGGTCTAGAAACCGTTGAAAAACATTATATATCTAATAAAACAAGGTTGATATTAGGTATCAATGAATCTGTAGCCTGGACTAGTACTGATCTTTGTGGGAGGCAACGCAGACGACTGCTCTGCCAATCCCCATGGTCTTAACCCTCGTCTACCTGAGCCATTTTTTGTAACAAAACTCCAGAAGGGGTTAACCCTGTGATTTTCGTTACTGAACACCCGATTCCTGTAAATTTGGTACCAAAGGATAGCTTAGAGTTTCTTCTTTCTATTGGTACCAAAATAAGTACTAACATCCCCATTATGACGTCACCATGACGTCATATGTTGAGCAAAGTACGAAAATACTGAATATAGGGTGGAACATTGATATTTCTCAAATTTAGCGACTCAAACACCTTATTATAGCCCCAAAATGCTTTCATTATATAAAACTAGTCATTTCCCATCAAGTAGAGTCAAAAACCGCATGAAAATCTGATTTTCCTAACCTTTTTGGCGAAATATTTAATTTTTCACTGTGTGTGTCTATGGAAATGGCAGTTTTGCTGACATGCGAACTTTATGATGTCATTGTGACGTAATGCTAGGCATGTTGGTACTCATTTTGGTATCAATGGAAAGAAGAGGACCATAGCTATATATTGGTACCAAAATCAAGTGTCTGTGATGTTCCTGTGTTGTGTTAGGCATGTTGGTACTTCTCTTCCGAAGGTGGGGGTGGTTGCCACCCCCATCCATCACTTTGGGATCACCCTGTATCTTACCTATACCCCGGTGGATGATTGTTTTTGGATGAAAAGGAGCGGAACATGTCAATTGACAATTACATTAAATAATTTGGTACCAAAAAAGGTGTTTTTTTAGCAAGCCGGGGAAAAAACCTGAAGGGGGGGACCACCCCCCCCCCTTCGGTAGACGAGGGTTGAGAACAAAGCTACGCGGTTTACAAGCATGTTACATATGAATTTTACAAGGTGACGATCCGGGATGGTTCTGTGTGAGAAGTTTGAGTGTCCAGCCCTGGTGCCACACGGTGTCATATGCTGTAGTAAGGTCAACCATTATGACACCTGCCTTATGACGCTTTTCAAAGCTATCATCAATATCATATGTGAGTTTTAAAAGGAATGGACAGTGCTCCGGCCCACGGCGAAATCCTGATTGTTCGTCAGGCAGGCTGGGAGATTCGACGACTGGCTCCAGCCGGGTCATCAGGATCAGCTTCAAGGAGTTTGAGAGGAAACACACAGAATATTGTTTGGTATATGGTATGGTACATCGTACATTTAGTTTAAGTATGTGATTTGGTATGGGGTATGGGGGATCGTTTAAGATAATGGTTGGTTCTGTTAAAAAGAGATATCTGGGTTCCCTGTATGAAATGGTACATTAAGATTAGGATTTTTGCGAGGGAATGGTACATCTTGGGGGTTCTGTGATGGAATGGAATGAATTATAGAACAGTAAATGAAAATATCGACTTTTGGTAGAGTTGGTGGAGGGTTTTGCCGGTTTTTATCCTGTGATATGGGATGTGTCTGTGACGTTAGTTTGGATCCATTTGAGAAAAACAGTTCATTTTCTTCAAAATTGACAGAGGTCAATGTTTGAAAAGTCAAACCATCAAATACTAGACAATGAGTGATTGGCATCATAATGTAGCAGTGTTATTCAATTAATTTACACTTTGTTCCAAAAAAAATGGTAGGGGGGGTTTGTGAAATTTTGCAACTAAAAAATAGGGTCTTTGGGTAAAATATTAAACCCCCTTCCAAAAAAAAACATATGGGTTTGAGGTGACCGTGGTAAAAATTTCAAAAAATATGGGGTCTTTGGGTGAATTTTTCAAAATAATGGGTTCTGTGGTTGACAACGATTGTTGAAATAGGGGGGTCGTTAATAGCCTTACATACGTGTCACTGCCAAGATGGGGCGTTGACTCCCTTCGGCTGTAACTTTGTCGCGAAGACCTGTAAGCTGCTCATGGCCTATAGGTAAAGACTGTAAAGTTTCACCCGAGAGGTAAGTTGGAGTTGGATGGAACGTGAGACGTCTGTTGACTATGACGGTCAGCTCTCGTTCGCCTCCTTATGTGTAGATGGAAAGCTGCAATACATTTCCCTTCGTTGTGATGATCCATATCCAGCTGCCAATGTGGCTCTCCATAACACAGACTGCAGAACACATCTTAATGAGTGCCTACCTTTCGTCCACGGGGGATATTAGACTTCTCAAACCCCAACCCGTCAACAGTCAGTGAGGGGCTCTCACAAAACTTTAATTACATTTTTAGCTGCCTCCTCATACGCAAGAAGATGAGCAATAGGTTATATTACATCAAACGTTCGAATAGGTGTCCAAATAGGAGCACACCTATGCATTATTATTGGAAAAATTACCCATTTGACAATCTTGATGTGCACCAATCTTTGGAAAATCCCTATATTATAGCAGAGGCCTCCTCAGCGGTAAACAAACACTCCTTGCGTTTTCCAAAAAGCAATTTAGGTAATTCATTTTGTTATTGTAAATTGTAACAAGACTAGTACTTCTTCTTGAAAATCTTCTAAAAAATACATACAGAATAAAGTACCTTATAAAGAGGCCTCCTGATAGAACATGCGATGGAAGAGTGTAGTAATGTTGCTCTAATTGCTCTTCGGTGTTTCAGTGGGTAGATTATGATTGAGCTGGGATATTCCTCTGGCATCCAATTATACGCTTAGCTTTAGTCTGGGCAGCATAAGATGGGCTAAGGAGGTTAGGTGTTGCACTAGACCATGCTGTATACTAGCGTACTCACTATGTATAGGGGACTGTAAATTTAGCTCTCTGGCAGGAACATGTATAGGCTGCTCTTCGAAGGAAGGAAGTCCAGCAGTGACAGGATGCTTTGCCATTTTTATAACAACCAGTGGATCCAGGACATGTCGTTGCTGAGAGGAGACCCAAGAGGTCTACACGATCTGTTAATTCAAGGCTCGTCCAAATAAATTGAGAGGAGACGGTTCCCTCAAATATGTTTGCGGTGGAAATAATGGGTTTTTGGACTTGGGCACCAACAAAACAAAACATTCCATGATGATGACCAGGCCTCCATTACTTTACAAGATCTTGATTTAGTGTATGTACAGCTGCACCCCCTCTTTCTCGGTTTTGATGAAAGACCGTGATTGTGGCGTCATGCGTAAAGTGGACTGGTGGGTCAGATTGATGAGATGTCATCGATTATGACAATGATGAACAAGCAGAGAGACCCAGTAATAGAGCCTTGGGGGAATCCCCGCATGATTAGCTTTTACACAGATTGTCCCATTCAGCAAAACCTTCAATGAATTGTCATTTAGGTAGTTTTTTCAACCAGCAAGAAGAGGCCAGAAAAAGCCAAGGGCAGCTAGATGGCTAGAAGACATGGATGTCAAACACGTTTTTTAAACTCTGCCGATTGTCAAGGCAGACCAATGAGCGGCCTCTTCTCTGTTGTTTAAGATGTCAAACACGGTTTTTAAAGGTTCTGACGAGTAAGGCAGACAATGCCGCGCCTCTTATCTGTTGCTTAATTGATGGTAAGGCGCTGAGACACATAGGTTTAAAAACATTAAAAGTGGAGTGTCGAGCTCTAAAACAAAACTGCCTGCTTGGGGGGAAATAAGGCTTGTTAGAGGTCCATAATATGTTTCAACCATTTCTCAGATCAGATTCTCCATATCGTGATATTGTGGGGTGGTAAGGGAGATCGACATTGTACTTGTCCGGTGTGTGTTAATCTCCATTCTTGAAACAAAGAATGACATTTGCAGACTTCCATTGTGCTGGCATGTACCATTTGTCGAAACAAAGCTGACAAACATTAGAGGATGGTTGGAAACACTTGGTTAGACTTAGTTTAAAGGGTAATTTAAAGGGTAAACATTTTCACGAAATTAGTTGTAAGACTTTATCGATCGTTAGCAAAATATTTAGTGAGTAAAGGTTCGTTCATACTACACCTAGTACACTGCAACGTGCGTTGCGGTAAGTTGCAGTGCTCGAATTCGGTCTCTGTCCAGTATACTGCATTGCGGTACTGCAACCGAGTTTTATTTTTAATTTATTTTAACTGCATACTCTGCACTATATAGCACAGGGCGAGTACCGTCGATCTTATATAGGTACGTGGGCGAGCACTCCATCTTGCGCCAGTAAGTTTGTTCAAGATGTTATTGCGTGAACATACTTTACTCTTCGTCTTCTTCATGTGGTATTATAAGAAAGAGAGAGTGCGGTCCAAGGTAACTTCTATAGGTAGACAGGATTATCCAGTGTTTTTTTTTTTTTTTTTTTTGCGTTGCGGTAAGTTGCAGTGCTCGAATTCGGTCTCTGTCCAGTATACTGCATTGCGGTACTGCAACCGAGTTTTATTTTTAATTTAACTGCAGCTGCAGCAGGTTACGTTGAGTTGCTGCAGCAAGTGATCGATATATCGGCACTGCACTGCGCAGTGCAGCGTAGTATGAACGAACCTTAAGTGAGTAAAGGTCTGTTCATACTTCCAGTACACTGCAGTGCAGTGCTGCGGCACTGTCGATATATTGATCACTTTCTGCTGCAACTTGATGCAACCCACTGCAATGCAAGTTAAATCGAATTTAACTTTGTTGCAGTACTGCATTGCAGTTTAGACAGCGACTGCTATCCAGGCAATGCAACGCACTGCACCCCACTGCAGTGGAAGTCTGAACGAACCTTGAGTGAGTGAGTGAGCGAGCGAGCGAAAGAATGAATGAGTGAGCGAGTGAGCGAGCGAGCGAGCGAGCGACTGAGTGAGTTTATGAAAAGAGAACAACAAAAAACGAACCTTAATTATTTTCAGAGTGTGCTTAGGAATTTTTTTGAATTGATTAGTTGTGTCATTGTGATACAATGCTTAATCTCGTCGATGGCAAGGAAACGTGTTCTTGCTGAATACAGACTCAAAAGAAAACCAAGTTGAATAATATTAATTTTCTGGAGTGCATAGGCCACATCTCAGTGGCACATCTGTGTCAAAGTGAGATGGCATGATGCTCTTGTAATTTATAATAATTATGAATGCATGAGTGTGTTACCTCATCACGTATCAATATCAGTGACATCGGTGAAAGACAAGTCATGCAAGTGGCACATATAATTTTCCTAGTGCTGAAAGGCAGGTTGATCTTACAACGGACCCCGTCAGAAATTGTGTAGGCCTATAGATAAGAAAATGATGGTACGAGCTATTGGCAACAATACGTCACTGTTAGATTATTTATTAATACCATGGGTTTTGAGACAGAACCAATAGGACCTAAAATTGGAATAGGTCTTAGATTAAAAACGTCATAAGGAAGGACAGGGGCAGTTGCTTTGCTATAGAAATATTGCGCGTTCTCTTGTGTTATTTTTTTATAGAGTTTAATGTTTGCTTATGTCATAATTGTCGGTATTTCGTGAATGAACACAGAGTATATAGAAAAACAAATGTCTTGAGGAACACTTTCGTCAGCTTTCATGCAAATACGAAACCAACATACAGGCCACTCCTGCAGTCCGCGCTATTTTATCGTCAAAATAGATCAATACGATACTCGTAAAAGGAACCATGCATCGTCAGTACATGTCCATGACAACACATTCGATCATTTCCTTTTAACAAGTTTAGAGGGGTTGTTAATTTTTATTAGAGTTTCATTCTCTTTGGTAGTTTTACCAACGAAGAATCTAGTCAATATCTAGTTCAGGTGTCAGCAAAATTGTTGATGAATGAAAGTTAACAATGATTGCGACTTCGGGTTGTCTTATCGACTATTATAGGTGAGGAAACAAATCACGTGACCACAACCCTAACCTTTGACAGGTTTTAGGGAGTTCGTTTTCGTTATTTGGTTAAAACGTCTTAAGGAGGGGACTCCGGAGAGAGAAATTAAGAAGGTTCATAGTAGATATGGGTGTGTTGGACCATATCAGAAAGTCTGAGCATCAGAGGATATCGGTTTGTAGGAGTAACTGATGTTCAGTATGGTCATCATTTAAGGTTTTTGGGCACGCCCTTGCACTAACAGTAACATAGGGGCTCCATGATACGGTACCCATGATTTATTTTTCGGCGATTTCTCACAAGCAAACAGACGCCGATCGGTCTCAAATTCGACCGATCTTGTGTTTATTTGTTGATATGACGAAACAAATTGAGAGACACAACTGACATTTTAAATTTTAACAATAGGTTGAACCGTTAGTTCTTATAGTGTATCATTATAATGAAACGTATACTGTATTTAGCTTAATGTACAGATATAAATGGATGTACAATATAAAAAAGGAGTAAACACGGAGGAGATAACCAAAAGGCCAAAATTCGGCAGATAATGATTAAGTCATCACCAGGTACCTTGTACCTTATACCTTAACTTGTAGATCTTTTCCCTCCTTAGAGACTGTTTCAAGGGGTTGGACTTTGCTTAAGAAATCTAGGCGGTTAGCAGAAGGCCTCTGTCCGGACGGCTTGTATTGCTCGCTAAATCTGACTTATGTCTGGTGGAGCAATTATTGCTAGGATGTTTAAGTTCTCCGTTGGTGTTGGACGAAGACATCCTGTGATAAGCCGGCAGGAGGCATTTAATGCTGGATCAAGCTTCTTGGCATGGGTTGATCTTTCCCATACAGGGTAGACATACTCTGCACTATATAGCACAGGGCGAGTACCGTCGATCTTATATAGGTACGTGGGCGAGCACTCCATCTTGCGCCAGTGAGTTTGTTCAAGATGTTATTGCGTGAACATACTTTACTTTTCGTCTTCTTCATGTGGTATTATAAGAGAGAGTGCGGTCCAAGGTAACTCCTATAGGTAGACAGGATTATCCAGTGCTCTAGGGGTGTTCCAGACCAGGTTGCTTTAAGCTGATGTTTGGCTTCACAGTTGCGTAGATAGAAAGCACACACACCTGTATCATGGATGGAATTTGCACGTATGTGGTTTTCTTCATAAGGAATAAGTTCATTCAAAGCTTTGGAGGGTCTCTTTTCAACAACTGTGAAATCTGCACCTTATGCGCTAATTCCAAGATCGTCTGCATAGATAAAACGTCAGGTTCCTGTACGGTTATAGTTGGTCTTGGTATAGATGTTCAACAGGAGAGGTGTGAGCACGCTTCCTTGTGGTAGACCATTCTTGAGCCTACGCCATCGGCCTTCTTCGCTCCTAACTGGACAAAGATTGAACACCCTGTTTGCAAGCAATCCAAGGACATCCGCTTGATGAGCTCAGTCAAGCGGATGTCCTTGGTGAATTCCAAAATCTTATGACTGTTATAAGACTGTGCAAGTGAAATATAAAGTATTTAAGGGAAGTATTTTATGGAAGGCACAAACACATTGGATTTCCCTTCGTTCCTTCAATGTGATCCAATTTAATTTTTGAAGCATGTCGCGTCAATACTTGAAAATCTGCCATAGTCCCTCAATACGAAGCGCGCAACTCTCCTTTGCACCATGGCCATTTCAATGATGTTCCAATTTTCTTTTGTCGGCGGGTTGCAAGCAATATAAGCGTACTCGAGATGGGATCTAACTGCGGTTTGATACAGCTTCCCTTTCTTTGAGCAATCATAAAAGTTCCACCTGATGAAGTACAGAACC
>JAMKCH010016589.1:0-41410 GCA_023653785.1 Ophioderma brevispina | reverse complement strand
GGGTGTGTTTTTTCTCAAATAGAAGTAAAATAAATATCCTATGATACAAAGTTTATTTCATTTTAAGCTTGCTACCAAATAGTTGGGTCATTTGGAGCAATTCCGTGACCGTGGAGAGCAGAGCATTATTTTTCAGTGGATTTGTTTTCTATGAAGGTTAATGAACAAATTGAAAGTGTGGGCGGAATCCAGGAGGGGGAAAAATTCACAATACAGGGGTCAAAATTGAAAAATGCTTTGATTGCTGTAAAAAGGTAACCAAAGTGTTTGTCTTGTTACAAGGATTAAAAAAAAGTATTGTTTGTACTACTTACAACTTATGGTTATGGAGATATAAGACAAAAATCGTCAAAGGTCATCATGAAAGGTTAAATCTTAAATACTGCTCCGATTTCTTAAAAAATGGGCTCAAATTGTTCATCTTTCCTCAGAGACTACAACAAAACATTTTCCACCGTCTAACATATTTTTAAAATTCGGAGATCAATATAGGTCAATGGGGATGACCTTGTTTGTCATTTATCTCTATTAACAAATACAAATGAGAAGGTCAACCACTTTTGTTGCAATCCCTGTGGAAAGGTTAAAAATTTGAGACCATTTGTAAAGAAATCGGTGCAATATTAAAGATTTAACCTTTGGCGATGACCTTTGACATTTGACGAATTTTGTCTTATACCTCGGTAACTATACCTTGTAGGTAGTACAAACTATACCTTTTTTAATCCTTGTAACAAGAACTTTGTTAACCTTTTTACAGCAATCCAATCATTTTTCATTTTTGACCCCTGTATTATGAATTTTCCTCCCCCTGGATTCCGCCCACACTTTCTCGAGGGGCACTCCCGCTAAATTTGTTCATTAACCTTCACAGAAGACAAATCCACTGAGAAATGATGCTCTGCTTTCCTAGGTCACGGAATTGGTCCAAATGACCCAACTAAAATGAAGACTTATTTTAAGTAAGTTGTACATTACCATTCGATCAATTTTAATGTCCTAAAACAATGCAATTCATTTGACTTGTTTTGAAAGAGTTTGCAATTAATTTGGGATTTCTTCTAAATCTGATTTTATTCATAATGATTGTAATTGCAATAGCTGTGTGATACAAACAAAAAATGATTTTCCAAATCCAACCAGAACAGAATTTATCCATTTCATATCATTTCATTTCATATTGATTAAAAACCAATTTGCAGCAAATGCTGAATTAAATGGTCTTGTACAAACAAAAATTACATTAGAGATATCAGTATAGACATATTAGCTTGGCCTTTCGCTTTAAGCGAGAAGTCATATTGATGTTATCCAGCAAAGTTTCTTAAAGGTCCCAGGAAATGAGATGATAAACCTAGTCCAAATTCTTACGGGGCATTCCATTCAAATAAACAGGGCCACAAAAAAGAATACACTACCAGTGACATCATTAGTGAAACTATTGATTTTCAGTCAGTGCCATGAATAGATTCACACCAGTCACCTGGAATTTTCTATTACTCTCTGAAAAATCAATAGTCACTAATGATGTCATCACCAACCCAAATATTGAATGCTTTCTTGCCCCTCCTTGTAGACTTGACACAAACCACATCAATTCTATTTGCATTTCCTGGGACCTTTAACTTTAAGTGAAATCTACTTAAGAAATAAAGGGTGCTGCAGTATCATTTATGGGCGAATAATGTGTCCGAGGTCAGAAAAACTAAATAATGGGCGAGGCGCAGCCGAGCCCATTATTTGAAATTTTTTCTGGCCGAGGATACATTATGAGCCCATAAATGACTCTGCAAACACTTTATTTCTATTCTATTACCTAAAACAGCTTGATTTTATAAGAAAATGCTTTGGCGACCCATTATTGCAGAATAATGGGCGGTGAACTGACCAATCAGAATACTGCATTTTTGATAATGGGCAGCAAAGGTAATAGAATTAACATTGTTTGTTATATTTTGTTCAACAGAGGCCACACAAATCGTGTATTCCGGTGCTGTCTGCCCTCTAATCAGAAACCGGTGGGTAGGGAACCTAAGAGAGTTCTGTTGCGATTGTATGGCGAGCTGTTTAAGCGACGTGATTATGTGGCCATTCTCAAGAGAGGTGCTGTTGTTTCGGCTTTACTTTCTGAACGGAAGCTTGGACCAAAACTTTACGGAGTTCTAGCAGAAGGAATATTGGAAGAGTACATTTCAGTAAGTTTTTTCCTGACGTTTGAAGCCAAGCCAATGTTCCTACTTATTTCATATTTTTTTCTAAAAAAGTAAACCTGCCACGAATATCGGATGGGGAAACGTCAAAGCTACAGAAACTGGATTCCGGTATCATATATGTATGAATTTCTTATCGCAAGTTAATGTCCGCGACGACTGTGCACAGCTAGTTTGCAAGAAAAGTCCTTAAACACCCATTTTAGTAAATATAAAATAATACATCGGCAACCGTATGTCGTGCAATTGCATCTGAAAAAATAACTTTTGATGAATTTATAATAATAATTTATATGGTCCTTTACAAAAGAACACAACGCCTTAAGTTAAAGAAAAAGCAAAAATATTGCAACTTGCAGGGCCGTAGCCAGGGGGTGCGGGGGTGCGATGTACCTACCCAAATCTCCAAAATTCCAAAAAGGTCCACACAATTGATGTGTGCGAGTGAAGCGAGCTAGGAAAAATAGGGGTTTTAGGCTTTTTTTTTTTTGTCAAAAAAGGGAAATATTTGGCAGTGGCGCGGGGGGCGCCGGTTGACCTGCAGGTCAGGGCGGGCGGTTGAACCGTGTTTTATTGGTTAGAACAATAGAAACCGGTTCTATCCGGAAATTACTGGTCGGAACCATGCAGTGAGCAACCAGCTTTGAAGCCGCCCCCTTACCGTTTACACAAATTATTAAAGGGGTTTAGCAATGGAATCATATAATCCTCTTAATTGCACATATTTAGGTTTATATTATATTTTATTTAGTAAATGATTACCAAAAAGTGAAAAAAATGCCCAGATATGTCAAAAATAAACCTTTTTATATCACTTTTGACACAAATCCTCGACCGGGAAAACGGGCGGAGGAGGTCGGCCAGTCTTTTTTGTTAATGACGTAAAACAGTAATAACTCCTCTGCGCTTCCAAGTTACGTTTATCAGCTATACATTCCCCTCGGTATTTAAACCCACATACAGGAGTCACCTGCAAAAAGAGCTGAAATGTTCAGGTGAACCAGGTGAAAAAAAAAAAAAAAAAAAACCCCCCGAAAAAATCCTGGCTACGGGCCTGGCAACATGAGACGATAAAAGAACGAAAACTACAACAAGTTTAACACTTAAGAAAGAAATGTGTGTTCAACAAGCGTTTGAAAAAAGGGCACCGAAACTGTCTCAATGTCAGCATTTTTGTGCAACAATCTTGGGTGATGCTCGACTTATACTGCAAAATAAGGGGTAGCTTCAAACTCAACGCCGCGCCGGTTGACCTGCAGGTCATGGCGCGCGGGTTGACCGGTTCATGGTTAGAACATAGGAAACCGGTGCTATCCGGAAAGGACTGTGTCGGAACAGTGAACAACCGTTTGAAGCCGCCCTCTTACCGGTTATTACCCCACACTATCAGTGATTTGAAAAATATTTGAAATTGCAGGAAGGAATAGCTTCAAGTGAAGGATAAGTCTGTTAGGATTCATAAGTTACTTTTCCAACTGAAGAATTGACAAGAAAAGGAAGAAAACAGCAGTGTTCCAAGATACGATTCCCAATCATTTACATGTTGTAGTAAGTGTCCCGAAACGGGACAGTAATGACTAAAATTTCCGATTCTGTCCTAATTAGGTTGCTTCTGGTTCTTATCATGCAGGGTATTAGGATAAAAATGTTACTTTTACCTACATGCAAAATCTGATTTTGATGATTTTTTCGATTTTCTGATTTAGCAAATCCACTGATAGTGTCTTAAGGGTTAGCAATGAATCATATAAGCCTCGTAATTGCGCATATTTAGAGTTATTTTATTTAGTACATGATTACAAAAAGTGAAAAAAGGCCCAGATATGTAAAAAATACCGTTTATATCATCACTTTTGACCACAAATCCTAGATTGCTGAAAACCGCGGCGGAGAGGTCGGCCCCCCCAAGTCGGCACGAATTTCGCGTTTAAAACAGTACTAACTCCTCTGCGGTTCCGAGTGTATCGACTATAGTTAAGTCCCGCGCGTATTTAGTATTTAAACCCCTACAGGAGTCACCTGCAAAGAGGCTGAAATGTCAGAGGAAACCAGGTGCCATGTATTGGGTTCTTCGCATTGCTTGGGATTATCTGACGCTTATTGTAGCCACAATTTCAATAGGAACACATTTTATATAATGACCCTGATTGGGCTTGTTGGCAGAAAGTGTTGCTAGCACAAGTTGTCTTAGCTTTTATTACGTTGTTGTTGCTTTTTCAAAAGCGTTTTTACCATACCATTAGGTGGCCTTTGTTTTGCACTGATTAATCACCTACTTCTTTCACTTTGTTGATTGATACCTGCACCATTGTTTTTTCTTGATTGTTTGTGCCTTATTTTGGTATGCAACACGTGCAAACTTGGCATCCATACTAAATCCCTTTAATATGGATTGATATGTTGAACGAAGCGTCGAAGGTGACGGCCAAGTTTAGAGGGCTTTATGGAGATGTCACTAGTTTAATTCATGTTTGACACTGGGTTTAAAACTCTGGAACGGAAATCAGTTTTATCTGTATTTTACGGTAAGTTGTTATGTAATCATCCAAGTATTTACTCAGAAATGCATGAAAGACATACTATTCGAAAACAATCACTGGGATCAAATGTATCGTATAGTGGGTATGAGCCAGACCATTAGTAGCATTATTGTACCACCTGGGGAGGGGCAAAGAGGCACTGATCCCGAGGGTTCCTACCACTATGACGTACACAAAATGTATGAGCCTTCTGTAGGGGTAGCTTAAGCGAGTTAGCGGCTCGCAAAAGATTATACAGGCGGGCAAAATTAAAAGTGGTCCAATGTTGTGAATGCATACCAAAATGTTCGGTATGATCCCCGACAAGGATTAAAAAAGTATTAGTTGTGTATCTCTGACTTACCCTTATGGAGTTATAAGCTGAAAACGTTATTTGCAGTCAAAGGTTAAATTTAGCTTAACAGGGGTCAAATACTAAAAAAGTTTCCTTTCAGTGGGAAATGGTCTCATAGTATTTGTAATGTAATCACACAGTAAATAAGGTATAGTTTGGAAAATGTACAATGTATAGTTACCAAGTTTACACCCAAAAATTAACCCCAGCCCATATAGGGGTATAGGGGTAGTTACTAATGAGGTGCGTAACTTGTTACTTCACATGCAAGATGGTCCAAAACTATTCCTTATTTTAATTGTAAAAACATTATAAACAATATGCGACCATTTCCCACTGTGAAATTGTATGTAGCATTTTTTTTTAGTATTGAACCCCTGTAGAAGATAATTTAACCTTTGACCTACAAGAACGGTTTTCAGCTTATAACTCCTTAAGGGAAGTCAGAGATAGAACCAAAACTATGCATTTTTAATCCTTGTGCTCATACGAACATTTGAAGATGCAATTCAACAACATTGGACACTTTTCAATTTTGACACCCTGTATAATCTTTGCGAGCCCGTAGCTCGTTAAGCGACACTACAGACCCCCCCCCCCCCCCATGCGCGCCATCATACACTTTTCTTGTTATTGTCCACATCAGTATGAGGTAGCCCTGGTTTAAACACAGCCCCTCTTTGCCCCCCAGGGGGTAACGACCAACATGCCTGGCTCACCACTAGTATAATGAATATCGGTCTGCATAGCAATGAAAAACAGATGTTGCATTGTGGCCGAATGATGTCAGCAAGACGAGTTGTGTACAAGCTTGCTTGTCATAATAAATCATCGAGGCCATTGACCCCTCGGAAACAGGAATACAGCCTGTCTCAAAAAACATTGTTAATTTAAAAAAAAAAAAAAAAAAATATGAAATTCAACATAAGTAAGTCGTGTTGTTGCCTCATATACAGAAAAAAAGACCAGGGGCCTTTTCAAATCCTTCTTGTTTTCATCTATTTGAAATCGAGAGGAGATTTGTGGAACAAAAACTCGAGTTTGTGCCATTCTCTAGTTGAGTAAAAACGGTGTGGTTGTTATGAATGAATGTTGAAAGAATAGATAAAGATAAGAATTCACATCTGAACAGATTTGAATTCTTCAAAAAGGGATTGGCTTCATAAAGAAATTTTAACAGATGCGAAAACAGTTACGAAATGGAGCAAATTGTACCACCTTTAGCACCACCTGTGTAACCTTAAATCCAAGCTAGGGCCATAAAGGGGGTTGGGGAAGTGCTTCCATCACTTTTATGGAATATCAATATTTTTGTGTAAAAATTCATATTTTATCTGGAAGCGCACACTCTATCACTACCGTACCCTGATATCTTGATTTCTTGGCTGTCAAAAACAGGTTCCAGAAATTGATATGCCATTCAAATCAGTATTCACTTGTAGCTAAAATACTGCATGGTTTTTTTCAAATAGAGTTTAAATCAATTGCAAATCGTTTGCAATGCCTAAAGTATTTGCGTGTAAAAAAATCCACAATTTTATCTGGAAGCGCAACATTCTATTCACTACCGTACACGAATAGATTATTTCTTGGCTGTCAAAAACAGGTTCCAGAAATTGATATGCCATTCAAATCAGTATTCACTTGTAGCTAAAATACTGCATGGTTTTTTTCAAATAGAGTTTAAATCAATTGCAAATCGTTTGCAATGCCTAAAGTATTTGCGTGTAAAAAAATCCACAATTTTATCTGGAAGCGCACACTCTATCACTACCGTACCCTGCTATCTTATTTCTTGGCTGTCAAAAACAGGTTCCAGAAATTGATATGCCATTCAAATCAGTATTCACTTGTAGCTAAAATACTGCATGGTGTCTTTTAAAAATGAGTTTAAATCAATTGCAATTTGTTTATCTTCTTCTTCTTGACTTGTTTAGTCAAAAAGCTTACGAGCTTCGGACCTATCAGATCCGGCTATTTCACAGAAAATCGCTGTGAAGATGGCTGAACTTCACCAGTGTGAGTTTCCTTTACCCAGAGAACCAAGACTGAATGATGAAATGTTTGCCACGTGAGTGGCAATAACTACCCTCTTGAATTGTTTTTTAGTATCTTGTATTTTTTAAATTGAATTAAAAATTCCGGGTTATTAAAATGACAGTATCATATGCTCTTTGTATTTTTATCTGATATTTGTCAATGAAGGTGTTCCGCATTGTTGCATTAGAAATACATACATAGAACAACATTTCTAACAATTTTTTTCTAGATTGATCCATTATCCACTCAATCCTGAATTTGAAGATCCGAAATGGCAGAAGATATGTTGGCAAACTTACATCGTGTGATATAACGCTGAATCCCAAATATTGTTACAAGTAGTTATGATGTTATTATATTTATTTTTTTTATTTTTTGCTATTCTTCAAATTCTCTTTAAACAAATTTAATTTTACTTTTTTCCTTTTCGGATTGCCTTTCATGACCTACTTGACTTTTGTATGTTTTTAATTAATCTCAGAGTTTGAATATGCAGCAGGTTTTCTTGTGTCCTCTCATTCAGACTAAATTTTTACCAATATTACTAAGAAATATTCCCCCAGGATACTTCAATTGCAATGCTTTCTAAACTCAGAACCTTTAAAAAGACACATCCGTAAAACCTTGTTCTTGTTACGCTGACATCATTGCATTTCACTTATATCGCATATCTCCGAAACCTTAATTTTCCCGATTTCGATCAAAGAATGCCTTTATTAGATTACATTCTCCCGAATTTCAAAATAAATAATGCATTTTCTATTTGTTTTTATTTTCATTTTTTCTTACTTTTAAGGAAGTATATACGGACACATTCAAACAACGAAAGTGCCAAAATTCTAAAAATTCGTGCAAAATCTCAGGAAAACATTCCAAGATATCGCGGTTGCCGTAATGTTTTCTTTTAATAACCTATATGGGCACGTCTGAGATATCTAAAAAATCGAAAACACCGTAGTCTCATTCTTCTTTTTCCCACAGGAAATTGGCAGAAGAGACATCCAGTCCACTTGTGTTCTGTCACAAGGACTCACATGCAGGTATAGTAGATTCCTATTAAAAATGCGTGCAGGTCCAGATCGGCGATTTAGACTATTTCATCTCATCTGAGAGGGAGGCAGAAATTGTTGTTGTAGGTGAATGGAATTCATACAATGTAGCCCCGGGGGCCACTGTATTCACAGGTGGCTATGATGCGTGAACAGATAACACGCGTTAAAAATGGTCTCGTTTTCCTAACAGGCGATGTACACGGTACATTGATTAGGGGTGTCAAAAAACAGCAAATATGGGAAAAAGGGTTATGTTTTTCTAACCGGAACTTGTGAGGTACGCGAGATCACAATCATCAAATGTATATGGAAAGGGTAAGCAAACTGCGCAAAGCCAGTTTAATAAGGGTATATTTCAAACAATGCATTGATTATTGTTTAAGGGTAGCAAAAACTTAAAAAAACTTGTTTTATGGTAGCAAAAACAGACAAAAATGTTTGTTTAGGGTATGTTTTTTAGTCGGTGGTGGAAAACGTTTTAGGGTGCATTTCGGACGTCCATGCACGAATATATCCCCCTTTTAATACACCTGCCCCCCCCCCCTCCCGGAAATGTAGCACGGAGCGAACATCTTTAGCTGAAGGCCATGAAGAAAAAAAGAGTTTATCCCAATATGTAGGCACTTGAAATACTGTAGCAGTAACTGACCTATTCTTCGCTGGATGTGGAGGGGTTTCCCAAGGTGACACCCTTCTTGGCACACCCTTATGAATTCGGAAACCTTAAGGAAAAAACCACATAACAGTGTGGTTTAATTCCATTAAGGTTTCCGCATTTTAGGGTGTCAAAGAAGGGTGTCACCTTATGGAAAACCGGAGTGGTGTCACTACTTCTGCCCTGACCTTAATCACAATCTGTTCAATAGGTATGTCACAAATGTATAGTTCGCCCAATTACGGTTTTCAATATCTATTACAGGTTACGTTTGCCGTGTCTGCAGTGCTCAACATCATAAAATAATAACCCTATGTTCATGTTATGTACCAACATCACCACTAATAACCGTTTCAACGATCTTTTTGACCTAACACCACGCAAGGTAATCGGTTTCGATGACCGACTATCTTTATGTTCTTTGCAATTTCCCACGAATCAATTTACGTTAATCGGGGTAGCTAGCCTTGGGAAAAGTCTCAACCCTTGTAGTATAATCCATGCACAGAGGGACGTATATTCTGCCCGTAGAATAGAAGAGAATAATGACACACAATTCTTCATAAATGGGTCGATTCACAATACATTTCGGATTGCAAAAACATTCCTTATACGTCGAATTCCCCCCTGCGTATGAAGGTGGATGCACTAAGACGCGATCTACTAGTCGTATTTACCCAAGGATGGAGCACGCCCTGACCTCTGTGTTAGTATCATTTTGATACTTTTTTTTTTTTTTCTTTTATTTCCACTACAAGGCCCAGATTTAAACCTTCTGAGGATACCAACTTCACTGCACCTGTGTTGTTCCAATCATAAAGAAACCAGAGTCTCATTTCACACCACAATCGACCGGATTCAAATAGCCGCCAGCCATGTGAGACAAGATAGACGCATTCCCGTATACAATACAAACCTGTCACTTGACCCTGTGCAATCGCTATACATGGAATCGATTTTGACAGCTTAATGTATGGTAGTCCTGGCGTTATGCAACTGTCCACCAACATGTATGGTGGCTGACGTCATATTGAATTCGTCTATACAAACAAATTGCACGACCTTGGGTATCCAACCTGACACGCGAATCTCATTCTACCCAAACTCGGAAAAGGTCATCAAACTATCTTGAAACGTTCTTTTCCAAAACCCCCCATACTGCCCGTATTGTGCCCCGTGCTTCCTCAAAGCACTCAACCATATAACATTTTATGAAAATTGTGACAAGACACGAGATTTTGCTGTTTGCGCATCATTATGTTACTCTTTTTAGTCAGAAATGTCATTTTTAGGGGCGATTTATTTAATTATTATGACCCCTTTAAATTTTAGATTTTATCGAGGAAGTCCAAAAACTGTATACTTTAGCACCGTTAGATTTAGAGAATAAAAGATAGATTTGTTGTTTTGCCTTATCTAATATCGTTGTCATATGGTGGGCAGTCAATATAGTTATTGAGTTGGATTGCCGGCGGCGGCGCAGCCGGCGGTATCCACTACGATAAAAAATATGGACTGCCCATCAAATATGACACGATATTAGATGGCAAAACAACAAACTATCTTTTTTTCTCATCTTATTTAGTTTGGTTGTTTTAATCACCGAAAACATATTTTATTTCAATAAATTCGTTTTAAAAGGGCAAAAATATTCCACCCGTTGTCCAAAAAATGAACCAACCAGTACTATTGATGCGTGCAATGCGAACCTATACACGCGCGCGTAAACATTCGCGCGACGACGCCACATCTATATTGTCTCATATAAGATATCAATTATCTTGGTGTTTGCTTACTAAAACACCGCACAACACTGAATAAGAATTCCTCTCATGGAATAATAATGAGCTTAGATCGCCGACGGACACGCTTGGGAAATTTCAAATGCAAGAAATTGGCTTTGCAAACCAGCGATTCTGTTCTTTATGGATAGGAAAAACACATGCGCATTGAAGTTGGTAATCCACGAAGGATGATATCGGTTACATCTTGCCTTGTTTTTCACGTCACCATTTTGATTTGGGATATGTAATACAGTCAAGAACCGTTTATTTCTAGCGGATGCAGCATAGGGAAGCTTGAGTCAGGGATTTTCGAGGACGATTACCCTTCAACAATAAAAATTGTACCAGCATAATAGCCTATTATTATACCAAAAAGTCACTGCAGATTCGTCGGAACACATTTTTACAATGGGAAACGAATTGCGTCTCGTGGATGGTGTCTAAACGAGATTTGTTTATTCCGAAGTTGAATGCATCGTCCGAAGGAGTACACACTCGACCCGTGTAAAGAAACGAGTGTACCCCCATGACGAGAGTTGTCCTTATGTTACCTGTGTCACCATAATAGGTACGAAATAAACCCTTGACCTGGTAGATGAGGCTATTGGGTATAGTGCTGAAACAAATGAGGCGTGCCGCCATTCATTGGAAAACACAATAGCTAGATGGGCGGTGGTGGGATGGGACAACTCATCACATCGCACACCACTGCATTTCTGCCACCAGTCTTAATAATAATGTCGTGGCTGACTAAAAATCAAAATAGTAGAGACGTATCCTATTGCAACTCTTGTTTCGGGGGACGCAAAAGGGGTCGCCATGAATTTGGGGGAACGGAGAGTCCCCTCTGACCCAACTCCATTTTTCCGCATCCTTGATTGAAAAAAATTATATGTTGGCATTATTGATCCAATTGGCATATCTGGATTCAGGTTTTGCATCACTTGTCAATTCACCAGTCTGAGTACGAATACTATCAAGAATTTTTCATTCTAGGATTAAATTTAGTCCTTGGGCCATATAGGTTGGTCGGTACCATCAGGAGTGGCAAGGCGAGTGTGGTATCAACTTCATTCAGAAAAAATATCTATACATAATTTTGGGCATGATATACCATTCCAAAGTAGTAGCTTAACCCTGCTAATTTGCATAAACAAAATGGCTGCCATTGAATTGCTCCATAACTAGTTTTGGCCATAGTTTGTCTTTTTAGAAGGAATTCGTTTAGTGGCCTAAAGGCTAACCTGACGTTTTGACAAATGGACAACCACCAGAACATCAGATCCATCATTTTAAATTAAAATCTAATCTGCAATAAATCCAAAATGGCCGCCATTTCAATAATTTTTGAGCAATAAGCTGCTTTCAGTCAATGTTCAAGTATGACATGGAGGAACAAACACTTTTAAAGCTTAAAAATTACACTCTTGTACTCAATAATAAACCATACACATGTCTTTATATGCAAGACTTCGAGGTGACAACCTAAGCTGCTAATTTGCATAAACAAAATGGCCGCCTTTGAAATTTCGTCCATAATTAGTTTGTCGGCCATATCCCTTGTCCTTGTAGACGGCATTCTTTTTAGGTGAAAATGGATGCTAACACGATTTTGATAATGGAAACCACCAGAACTCAAATCCGTGCATTTTGTAATTAATCCAATTTGCCGAAACCAAATGGCCGCCCATTTTCGTAAATTTTTAGCATCATTTGACTTTAACAATAGTCTTCCATTGTTCAAGCAATCCAACATGGAAATCTTACACGTAAGTTTACAATTACAAATATTAACCTAGTATAAATTATAACATGTCTTTATGCAAGACTTCAAGGGCACAACTTGAGCATGCTAATTGGCATAAACAAAATTACCACCATTGGAATTGTGCCATAACTAGTTGCGGCCATGTCCTGACTCAAGAAGAAATATTTTTAGGTACAAAACTTGCTAAATGAGGCGTTGATTTAAACCGACCAAAATGATTCATAGCCATCCATTTTAATAAATTTGCATATAGAATATTTGAGGAACCATTCCTGTACTACAGTGTTTCAGTAGTTTATTTCAATAATTAGAGATGCATGCCTATTTTGGCCATAAATAACATTTAGGTCTTACTAAACTATTATACATAACTATCACCAATTCACAAGTTCTCATTACAAGTATTTGCCAATCCTCGGTTTTTCTCCGTTACTAGTCTGTCTCTTGCCTCGTCCCATATTCATCATCAGAACTGTCCACTGTAATGACCTCACCTTTTCATGTTTTCACTTGTCGATACCTTGCCACTCTGTACAGGATATCCTATTAGCCATATATAAACAGTCTGGCAACTTGCAAATTCTTGGGCAAGTATTGCAGGGTAAGAACTCCTACAACAACGTCTGCTGCAGGTTTGCCATTCATCCACTTGATGAACAATTAACCATCATGGACTTGCCACCCATCCCTGACATGGGGGCTTGAAGTGTCTGGAGAGGCTTCTACGGGCACCATATAGTTTGCCCAATCTGCATGAAGGGTTAGGCATTCCTCACATGGAGGAAGCTTGGCCAGATTCAAATTTCACTTTCACCTTTCTTTTTGCTCAAACAATTAGTCCTCTGCAAGTTGTTTTCTCATCTTTGCAAGAGAAAGTTTTTCTTGAGATATGTCCCTTGTATAGTTTGTGCATTTGGCCTTGAGGAAGGTATAAAGCTCACAAGAGAGACCGACACGACCCCTTTTTCTGCCCACCAACATGTTGCACACAGTTTTGTACTGATCCCCCGCCTGGCTTCAACAATGACAAGTAGCTGCAATATGTTTATGAAGTGGTGGAACTAAACAGGAAAGGTACATCAAAGGTATTCATTCATATACAGTAATTGATGTAACTCTGTCAGCGCATTTGCTATCAAAAGGCAATGCTCTGGACTAAAAGCTCCTCAAATCCCACGTTTAAAAACTTCAAAATTCACATGTCGTGAACTAAGATCACTCATCAAGATGTGAATCACTTGGCCCATCTTCCCCATTGAGAAATGTATGACCCTTCATGCAGAGAGATGTTCCATTGTAGGTCGGTGCTGTTACACAACCAAGGGTATGGTCCGGTATTCTTTCAGGAGCCCACTTTTGCAAAGAAATCTTGATCAAGCCGATATGGTTCTCAATCTGTGTTGAGGCATCGCTATCCAGCCCATTGAACGTCAGGCTCCCAGGTGGAAGATGCTCACGGGTTCAATACCAATAGTGTTACTTGGTTGATTAGCAAGTGTTTTCTTTGCCACAATGCAAATCTCTTAAGCTCCTTAGAGGCTGATTCAAAAGGTTGGACTTTGCTTAAGAAAAAACTTTTATCGGGATTAAGGAGGTTGGCAGCTGGTGTCCGACCATAGAGTGCTCAACATGAGATATATACTTGGCAGCTACGCTTGCATGCTCGCTACACTATGACGGATGTCTGATGGGGCAATTCCTGCTAAAATGTATATGTTATCTGTTGGTGTTGGACGAAGAGCTTATGATCAGCCGGCAGGAGGCAATTAATGTTGAGTCAAGTTTATTGGCAGTGTTGATCTCACATACAGGGCCCCCCCATGGTTGCTCAAACAGTGGGAAGAACAAGAGATGTTCCATTGCTGTGGGCTGTTCCTCAACACAGGTATTGTCTGATAGAATTCCAGGCAGCCTACCCTTCGGTAAGGGAAAACCTTAGATCAGCCCCATCTGGTTCTCCAAATCTGTTGAGGGCATCGCCATTCACCCAATGGGGGGGAGGAGTCAGTCCAGGTGGAAGATTCTCACCAGGTTCAATCCAATAGATATTACTTCTCTTAAAACTCCTCGAGGACGTGATCAAGAGGTGGACTTTGCTCAAGAAACTCCGGTCTGTATTTAGGCTTTTAAACCTTCCTGCTGATGTGAAGCAAGGTCTCTGTCTGGGAATAGGGTGCTTCACATTAGATCTTGGCAGCTACGTCTTGCATGATCGCACATACTGGTGGAGCTGCAATTCCTGCTAGGATGATATAGTTTCTCCATGGTGTTATGAGTGACAAACTTGACCTTCGTCGCGTGATTTGGGTCTTATAAAGAGAGGGTGCGGTTAACTTCCCTACGGTAGACAGGGTTATCGCAGTGCTCCAGGGTGTTCCCCAGACCAGCGCTACTTTAAAGTGACGTGTGGGTCATGGTGCGTAGATGACGAAAAGCACACCACCTGTGTCTTGGCCGATTTAAAAAGTGGGGTTTTCATCGTAGTTAAAAAGTAGTTTATTAAAAAGCTTTGGAGAGTCTCTCTTAACAACTGTGAAGTCGGCGTCTTGTGCACTAATTCCAAGATTAATTTTGCGTATATAAACGAACAGGTGCATGCAATCCTAGGTTGGTCGTTGGTTTAAATGTTGAACAGGAGAGTGCGAGCATTACTCCACTGGTGGTAGTCATTCTTGAGCCTGCTTCATCAGGTTCGTCGTCGCTCCTATAAGCTGAACAAAGAACATCCGATTTGCAAGATCCAAAACAGGACATATGGTGGCGTACTTTTTTAACAGAGGTAGGCTAGTAAGTTGGCAAATACTGAATAAGAACTTTGGGAAGGTGGTCATAGTATGTATAATGCGGTATGTCAAATTGGTTACTGGATAACAGATTGATAGGGATATTGCTAATGACTGGCAATAATGGTATCTATAAAATACTGCAAGTAACTACTGAAAACACACTTATAACTGTAGTGCAAGATTAAGAATGGGTCATCAGATATTTCTGTATGAAAAATAAGTTGTTTAAACTATATTCCCGCGCGAAAAGTGAGGGTAGTAGTATTCTTTTGTGTGTGGTGTAAGATTTGTTTACTTTTGGAAGAGCAACTTTCCCCCCTAACGCAAGGAAAAGGGTCCAACTCTGTGATATTTTTTGGTAGGTGGGGTTTAAGGTCGTTAGGGATTAGAGTTAGATTAGACATATGAATTTCAAGCTGCAATAGATAAAACACTTAAACTGCCCATGATGAAAACACGGCACCATTTAAAGAGCAACTTCAAGTGCTGAATGTTGGGGAACAATGGTGGTTATTGGTGATATATGCTAATAAGGTTTATTAAAATAGACGGGACAGAAACTCATTTGGTTGTTTTTAATCAAACACCTCATTTTAGCAGTTTTGAACCTAAAATATTTCTACGAGTCCGGATATGCCGCATAACTAGTTACATGGCGCAATTTCAATGTCGGCCATTTGGTTTTATTCAAAGGTACTTGTTTTAGATGTCACCTTGGAAGTCTTGCATACATACATGTTTATAGTTGATTTGTGTAATAGTGTATTATAGACTTTAGAGTCCATATGATACCTTGAATGTTGACGTCAATTAATTCTAAAAAATTATGAAAATGGCGGCCATTTTGGATTTATGCAATTAGGTTTAATTAAGAATGTATGTATTTGACTTCTGCTGATTGTCCATTATCAAATATCTCATGTTGTAACATTGTTTTACCAAAATAATCCTTCTACAAGACAGGTATGGCTGAAATCAGCAACTTGAATGGCGGCCATTTTGTTTATGCAAATTAGCAGCTTCAGCCTACACTTTGGAAGGTCTATCATGCAAAATTATTTAAGTTGAAGTGTATTAACAAGTTGGTAGCACTCCCGTTTTGCCACTCGATAGGGTACCAATGTCAAATATCGCCTCGTAGCCCAAGCACTAAATATCTTGTGATGGGGATATTCACTCTAACTGCATGGGAGAATTCTTTCGTCCGAGCAAATGTGAGTGAAGTTTGCGCACTTCTATGGGAACGCCGCCTTCGTGTACAGTGAAAGACAGATACTTGATTAGGGTAGCTAATTGCGCTACTAATACTTGTTTATGAGTGCAAATTTAAAATACCAGTTTATGGTGATTTGGGTTGAATGCCTGCAATGAGCGTGCCTCCGGCAACGCGGACCAACTTTGCTATAGAATAAAGATCAAGACTCAGTGAATGTTGGCTTTTCTGAAGGATATCTAGTGAAACATAACATAGGTGCTGGAATCACGAAACGCGCCTTAATTTGGAAGAATGAGTCTATGTATTTTTGGTCATGTATTGGTTGATTGGTTGATGGCAGTGTGCTCACTACTCTCCAATGGTTTGTAAAGTGATCGCTATCAGCATATAAAAGTGTTAACCACATTAATACATTTAATTACATTGATATGAAAGTATTTCAAATTACCGGTTTTTAATTATTTGTTTTTTGCTGACACTCTCGTTGGTGGACAGCGACGGAGTGAATTTCTAGGGACCCGCATTAATTATCTAATTAAAGGTCCCAGGAATGCCAATCGAATTGAGTGGTGATTTGAAAACATTTCCTTGAGTACTTCACATCCATTCAATATTGGGGTTGGTGATAGACATCAGTAGTGAAACTATTGATTTTTCATAGAGTAATAGAAAATTCCAGTGACGACCGGTGTGAATCTTTTCATGACCACTGACTGAAAATCAATAGTTTCACCAATGAGTCACTGGTAGTGTATTCTTTTTCTGGCCCTGTTTATTGGAATGGAATACCTCGTAAAGATTTGTAGTAGGTTTATCATCTCATTTCCTGGGACTTTAATAGAAAAGAGGGAAGGGGAGGGACGGGGCGGGCGACGGATTTTATTTTGTGTGTTGTTGTGTGTGAAAGATGCGAATCCTAAAGTTAGCCAAATATACAAGTATGAGTCATGCGCATGCTCTTTGTCTCTGTCTTTGTCTTTTCAGGTAATATTCTTGTAAGAGAAGACGATAGCAGCTGCAAACATAATGAACTCGTGTTTGTAGATTATGAGTATTCGTGTTATGACAGAAGGTTAGTGCATCTCAAAAGAAAAAAATAGTATTTCCATATCACTGTGTGGGCTATTATGGACATTTTTGTTTTGGGGAAGGGGATTTTATATTTGCATCAATTTCAACAAAAATATCGTAGTACTACAGACTGCCTCCCCCCAAAAAAATATACAATCAAACTAAGACATTTTTTAAAATATAAACTGGGCATTTCTGTGGATATTTTTACTTTATTCTTTAGACCAGTTCCGAAGCTAAGTTCTTGTTTTTATTCCATTCAATTTGATGCACCATCACCGGAGATATTGTCAGTTGAACACAAAGGATAAAATACCACGTGGCCAGTTTCACTTGAAGGTTCAAGAAACTAAAGGTATAAGGTAACATCTTGTGGGATAATATTGTTTCAAACAAGGAAGCTTGTAGATATCTGGAGTGAATGCATTATCACCATTGAACTAATCAATAATTATTCTTCAAACAGTGGAAGCACCAGAAAGTATGTTGTGGAGGAAATTAGGGGGGGGGCGCACCCTCAGGGAATATTGGGAACTTTACTGCGGAAACTATGGGTACAGCCAGAAAGTCTGTGCGGACAACGCTTAATGGAGGCAGGGCCATTTTCCCCTCCCATACCCCACTGCCTCCAAGATGTCAGAAAATGTCAAAATGAAGAAACCAGTGTTGAACAAAGAACAATGAAGGGAATGATTGTTGGCGTTCAAGGCATCTGTTTACTTTTCGCTGGTGTGTTTTTATGGTTCAACCTTCTGCTGAAACCTGGAGTAGGGCTGAGACAACAAGACTGTTTTGTATTGAATTTTCAGACGAAGTTTCATAATGGCTCATTCACACCACTTGCACCATATGCAAGAGTATTGTGTGTGGCTCTTTACCAGTTTATCATGTTTGTTGCTTTTGAAAGGCAGCGCCCCCCGGGGTGGGGGGAAAGTGTGGTGGGGAGGGTGGGGGGACAATCACACATGAAATGGATTTGGTGTAAGGCTGGTGCTTCCAAACCCAGGGGCATTCGGTGACAGAGGACTCCAACATTTAGGGGTCTTTTGGTGAGAGACAACCAAACTGCCCGAAAATAGAGGTTTTTCGGGTGAAAAATTTGCAAACAAATGAGGTCTTTCAATAAATTTTGCAAAATTTTCACCCAAATTAGGGGTTTTTGGGTGAAAATTTTCGAAATTTCCCCCCAAAATAGGGGTCTTTGGGTGACTTTGGGTGAGAGTGATGCTGAAATAGGGGTCTTTACAACCTTACATACGCGTCACCTTCAAGATGGGAGTGCCAACCCCGGCCATTTTTTTTTCCTCTTGCAGCTTCTTTAACTGAGGTGTTTCACACCACTAATACTGGTCCCATTCGTTCCTGTACAAAATGGACGAGATGAAAACGTAATTTCTCCTCAATGGAACATCTCAGACTTAAAGCTAACATGCTGCTTGAAGAGCCTCATATCGCCTATCCAATCAATCATGAAATTAGGGTAGTTATCCCCAAAATTTTTGAGCTACTGGACTAGCATGCACCGTGGACCATGGAGGTCACAGCACTTTTCAGTCATGTGTTCCCTGTAAGAATACCGTTAAAAATTTTTATTGTCGGATCAAATAACATATCAATGACACCTTTTTTTGGATATTCCTATCAGATAGCAACCATGATTTGTCAACCCAGATCTCCCCATTTCTCTCAGTTTTAGGGTATACTTAGGCGAAGGTCAACCACAAACAAAACACCTCATTTGCTGGGTGCTTGACTAACCTGTTTCTCCTCCATGTTATTTTACGGTATGATCCTGATGGTCTAAAACAACATGATGAAATAATGTGTAGCACATGAAGGATGCATTTTGAAAAAGTCAACATCGGAGTAGAAATCCTTTCCCACGTTTTTTTTTTTGGCTTATGCTATACGTTTACTCTTAAAGGTTGCATTTCGATCCTAGCACTTCATATTTTGTTTATGGTCACTAGATATGGCCCGAGAAGAGCCATTTCCAAAATTCTCCATTGATATGATCGTGCGTTTTGATTTTATGATTACTAACCACTAGACTCAATACGAATGGACTTTTCCGCAACGTTGGTTTCGTCCTTCTAAAGGCCCCGGAATTAGCATGATAACCTAGTCCCTCCAAATCTTTAAGTGACATTCCATTCCAATAGCAGGGCCAGAAAAAGAATACACTACCAGTGACATCATTATTGAACTCTTGATTTTTTCAGTCAGTGCCATAATAGATTCACACCAGTTCACCGGATGTTTTCTATACGCTCTCTGAAAAATCAATAGTTTTCACTATAATGTTCATGCACCAACCCAAATTATTGAATGCTTCCTAGTCCCTCCTTGTAGACTTGACACAAACCACATCAAATTCTATTTGCATTTCCTGGGCCCTTTAACCCATCAATCTCGCAATACACTGTATAATACATTCATTCTCCCCTATCTCATTTATTGCGCATTATTTGGACAGATGAAAACAACTCTAATCTTGATTCGTTTTTCGGAATGCAAAACAACTCTTTATCAAAACTTAGTCCCACTCCAGTTTGGCTTGCCCACACCGATCCTCTTTTTTTAACAAGTAAACTTTGAAAATTCATGACATATACACTTTTCAGCTAGCTACATTAATGTACCAATATCACCATAAAGCAACCGCCAACCTATTAGACGATCCCATATCCACCTATTGACAATTACTGACCTCCCGTCGGCAAACTTGTGTGGGCAGACTAGCTGATATCGGTAGCAGGTTCATTGAAAACGGCCTCGAGGCAGACACTCTGGCTAGAAATCAGGAGCAGCTCGAGTCAGATGCTATGTCTCGCTAGCTTTGAGGGCAATGGTTCAACTCACTGCGCTACAAACAATGGAACCGCTGAAGCGAATCGGGGCTAAAAGTGACCCAAAGTCCGGGTTACATTTAATGCAATCAACACCTCAGTAAGCACACGTTCATTCAAGTGCTTTTTATGTGAGCCCACTAACATACTTCTGGCTGAAATACCATAACAATCCGACAGTCAAGACTCAACTTAATACTATATCTCTGTCAAATGTTTTTGAATTGTCTAGTTCCTTCTGCACATGTCTTGTTTTAGCCTTGGCGTCATTTGTTTTGATTTGGTGTTCATTCAAAATCTGGCCTCGTTTTTATGTGTTTTTATGTCAAGTTATTTTTTGTTGTTTATTATTTTATAGGTAATTGAATATTTTGTCCTATCATAATCGAGAACGCTTTCTTATAAGAGCTATAGTTCACAATGCTGTGCGTTTATGTGGTATCCTCATCTCAATTGTATTTTATGACTATTCTCATAGTTAAATATGTTATGCATTGTGAGCTGAAAATAACAATAAATTTTGAAATTTGATAACCTTGGCACTAATATTGGGCTCCTTCGGGATATGAAGTCATAGTAAAGTCTTTTTAGTTTACCTTTGGAAATTGTTTGAGCAGTTTTAGATTGAGCCAGTTGCGTAACCAGCAGGGGGGGGGTGCGAGCGCCCCTCTAAGAACCATGTCCCCTATCAGCTTCTGGAGATTTTGGCCCGAAATTTGCTCCAGGTCATGTTGTTCCTGTAGCATAAATAATCTGTAGAAATATTCTAAATCAAATTTCAATGTATTGTTACGGACCATATTTGCAATATGTCCTGGAGCATATTGTCCCCCTGCTCCAGGAGCATAGTTGCCATATGCTCATGGACCCATATTTGAATCCAAATGTTTATTAATATACAGATTTATGTATGGTCCGGGACCATATGGTCTGGAGCATATTTTTGGGCCAAAATCTCATAGAAGCTCCCCGCCAGCCCCCAATGATCTTCTTATGCATGTCTATTGAAAGGACCCCCTCAGAAAATGTCTCGGCACCCCTTCGCCCCCCTCCCCCCTCCATTTGCAAAGGTTTGGCTAGGCACTGGGAGCAAAATTACTATCCAATCATTCATTTCAGTAGTTTGCCATTGAACAAGACTTGTCAAGATTGAGCATTCAACAATCGGTTTCCTTTCACGAGAAGTTGGTTTTGCCGTTTTTAGAGATCTGGATATAGCCGCTCACTTCTGCGCTTGGATGATTGATAACTCATTCAAAGACCCACCGTACTTGTTAAATACTACCCTGAAAAGTACCCAAATCTGAGCAACAACTCATTTTCATCCGTGCTTACTTGGGAAGGTACGGAGAAGACCACACCTTCACGTCATGGAGTAGAGAAGCTGAGGAAAGAAATAATACTGCTGAGGTAAAAGGTAAACTCATTTTGCTCTCTCTCTCGAAAGTTCCTGGGTATAAAAACATAGATATAGAAAACTGAATTTAATCAAACTGCTACAGACTGAATATGGCTAAAATGGCAAATTTGTTTTTAATTTGCCATTTTTAAATTCATGCGGCCATCTCGAAATCAATATGGCAGCCGCCAAATAAACACCACCAAGAGGTCATTGGTAATCAAAACTAGGTTAAGACACCTCAAATTTGGGTTTAGTTGCTGTAGAATTAAGATAATGTCCAAAAAATGTGATTTGGCGGCCATTTTGGAATTCAATAAGGCGGCCACAAGGGGCGTAATATTTTGGGTCTTTTTTTTCGGAACCATCCTGATGCTATAGAAGTCATGTACAAAGTTATATGCTTTCTTCAAAAATTGACCGATTCTGGCAGAAAATCCCCCTTAAACTGCTCACTCTCCTCTCTCTCCGTCCAGTGATGGTGGTGAAATGAAAATGGCGTCTTTTACTCGGTGTTTCTCTTGGATTTTCATTTGTGGCTAGTTTTGGTTGCATTTTGAAACCATAGACGAATTTCTTCAAATGTTTGAACCCACAATAATATCTTCAATTTAATCTCTCATATAATACAGTGAAATAGGCACTTGTCTGACTAGTTTATCATTTTTGAAAAAGTACGAGCCGTTCATTTACACAAACCTTGTGCGTTATGGACCCTTAAAAGTAAATAACTTCTGTTTGGTTCACACTAAAATTATGGTCCTCGGACCTAGATTTGAATCCAAAGTAATGTAGATTCGGTTCGCATTCAATTTTCCATAGTCCCGTTCCACTTGCCCCGATCTTGATCTAATTAAGGTAGGCTAGTCCTCAGATATATATATTGTGTTTTTGTTTGTTTTGGTTATGTTTATTATTATTTCTCTCATCGCTTACCTTTGCCATGTTATTTCAGTATGGTCTTATTCAATATTTCTTAGGTCACCCCCTATGTGGTTGGTGGGTTAAGGCGCGCTTATCGTTCATCTTGTTCGCATGTTGTTAGCCCTTAGAGGCTGTAATAAAGGGGTTTGCGGAAACTCAGACCCTCTAAACGATCAACTCCCACTGGCTGAATTTGTCCTCTGATTGGTTCCTTGACCAACGAAGTAGCTGTCTATTTCTGGGTTTTTTTTTTTCAGATTTAGGTGAATCCTCATTTCTGTGTTGCTATAGGAATCGTCACATACGCCACGGTTCCTCAAGAAAAGTTTGGATACGCAGTAAGTCTGTAATAATAAGTCTGGTGATTACAAGTAGGTATATGAATGCAACGGACTAGTTACGAAAGCACGGCACTGAAAAATTGATACAGGGGACCCCTTGAGTAGGACCAGACTGATTCACAAATGAAGTTTATCATTTTTGCAGTGATTTTAATTAAAAAAATCTAAAAAGGAAATCTCTGTAAAGTCATATATCATCACAAAGAGCAATTTCTGAAGCTCTAAATTAAAAAAAAAAATCTAATTTGCACATGCCAAATCCAATTTATACTCCTGAACCAAATCAACCCATTTTTCTGCTGTACACATCTGAGTAACTTGCAATAGTTTCTAGTCACGCCAAATCAATAAAGTTTTTGGCATTTATACTCATACTCAATAAACCGTAAATCAAACGATAATTAAGTTCATCTTTCTATTCTCAAGCAGTGTATGATTTAACTGATTTTTTTCATCGCAAATTTTTCTTCAAATTTTATGTTTGTTTCACAGGACTACAAACATGCGATGACGTTTTGTTTAAGAGATCTCCAACCGTTACAACTGATATTAAAAAACCGCGGTATTAAAAGTTGGTTAGTAAAAATCGCACAACATTGCATAATTATTTAGTTGATTAACATTACATTTAAATATTCCGTTGTTAAACACTGAAACATATTCAAATCAATATAAATACAACGTGGGTTTAATTAAGCATTTTTCTTAACCAACAAAAGTATTAACATAACTTCCCGCCACCCAACACACGTTTCTGAAATATATTTGCAGACAATTTGTTCAATTGTTGTGTTATATCTTATTCAATGTGGTACTCATCTATTTGACCTGTTGTTTTAAAATATTGGTCACCATGACCAATTTGAAAGCGAGGTGGAAAATCAAACATGGGCCGATTACGAGAGAGTGACGACGTTGCTGAGATGTTAATTCATTCTGATATGAGATTCGGCAATAACTATATACTTCAGACTCGTCTTGATCGGTTTCAGCTTGCTTTATCAAGGTTCTGGTTGTACGGACCTTATATTTTGGGCATTTTCGACTCTGTGAGAGACTTCACCGCTCCCCAATTTCGTCGCTGAAAATTCGACAGGGTTTAATAGTCTAGTCTATGGTCAAAGTCCAGACTTCAATGAGGACCGAGGGAATATAGATTATTATTTTCCTGACTGAATACAGCTCTCTAGAATCCCTCTTGAAGTATTGACCTAGACTATAGACTAGACTCTTCAAGCCAGTCCTGCAATATTACCCGAATACACCCAACAAAATGTTATCCAAGTGATTTTTAGTTTTTTAACCAACCCATATTAAGTGTATAATAATAAGAACCAACAAATGAAAAATTTTAACCACAACCGGGTTTTGATTTAACCAACATTATTTTAACCACCATTGAAAATAGAACTAATCCAACATATGATTAAAAGTTGTAACCAACCACATATTAAATTTTTTAATCAACAGCCGTTGATTACGGTTTTAAACCAACAAATGAGTGGTTCACTAGGTAATCCTAGGTTGATTAAAATTTTACCACCAAGATTAAAAATTTTAATGTCAACGGGTAACAGTGTACCCAAGGAAACATTAATGAGCCTCGGAGAATCAAACAAATTCGATTCATTTAAAATTGTCACATTTAAAATGTTGCTTTTGATTTTTTTTTTTTTGGAAATGAATTTTGAGTATAGTATCAAGTAAAACTTTCATTTTGACAATGAAAGTTGCAAACCAAAGGGGGCTTTTCTTGTTCACCCCTAATTGACTTGAGCAAAGATAAGTGATGCAAGTTACCCAGATGTATACAGTCAGGAAAATGGGCGGTTTTATTCAAATCAGTATAACTCGGGTTTGTTAGAGCAAAACAAAAGTTCTTTTTTTAATTTAGATGTTCAGTAATTGCTCTTTCTAATGACATAGATATTCCTAACAAAGTTTTTAATAAACTACAATAAAAATGAGTAAACTTCTTTTTGAATCAACCTGATCAAAGACAGATTTAGCAAGGTGTGGCAACCTTGTTGGGGGCGGCCGGGGGAGAAACAGGAAACAAGACAGGGTGGAGAAGGGATAAAAGGTAGAACAAGACAGACAACAAAGTACACTTTAAAGACGCGTTTATTGCGAAATTTCACAATATTGGGTCTTGGGTTGGTTTCCCGTGGGTTGGCAGTTGCCTGGTGCTCTGTGTATAGACCAGTTAACAGCAATGTTTGTAAACATGTTAGGGCCTGGTATCTTGAAATAGGTCGGCCGACTGTTACACACTGGGCAATGTATCTGTTAGAGTTTTAATAATATGGGCCATAACGATTCGCAGGAATGGATTCGAGGCAACAAAGAAGGTGGGACATAGGATGTTAACCTGTCTACAATTTTGGTCTTCAAGGGTCGGGTGTACGTTAGGTCATTTAAGGTGATGCTTTGATCTTATTGATTGCGAATGATCTTATTGATTTCCAATGTGTCGGTGCTTTCACCATCATTCTCAGGAATGCCGTGAATTAAACAGACCATTCCTCCTAGAATATTGTTCGAGGTCATCACATCGATCGTGTGTACAATATGGCTGCTTCACTGAATATGCAAGCTCCTTGCCTGTGCATTGTTGCTCCAGCATTGGTCAGACCAAGAGATGTTTCATTGATTCCATGTGTGTGGTGCAGTTCCGCAATCACAGGTAGTGTTCCGGGTAAGCCCCACTCTGAAAGGAAACCTTAATCGGGACGGTTCTGGTTCTGAATCTGCTGAGATATCGCCAATCAGCCCATGAGAAGTCAACTCCAGGTGGAAGATGCTCACGGCGAGGTTCAATACCAAAAAGATGTTACTTGGTTGATAGCAAGTCTTTCTTTCCACAAGGCGACTCTCTTATAATCCTTAGAGACTGATTCAAAAGGTTAGACTTTGCTTAAAAACTCTCTCGGATTTAGTCAATTAGTAAACTGGTCTCGGTCCAGACATTGGGTGATTCACATTAGATGCTTGGCAGCTACACTCTTGCATGCCGCTCACTCCGACGGATGTTGGTGGAGCACTTCTGCTAGGATGTATACGTTATCCGTTGGTGTTGGGCGAAGACATCCTGTGATAAGCCGGCAGGAGGCATTTATAATGCTGGATCAAGCTTCTGGCATGGGTTGACTTTCCCATACAAGGCAAGTATACTCTGCAAATGAGTACCACAGGGCAAGTGCCGTCGATCTTAGGGTACGTGGGCGAGCACCCTATCTTGTGCCAGTGAGTTTGTTCAAGATGTCCCTGTGTGAACACACTCTACTCTTCGTCTCTGATGTGGGTCCCATAGGAGAGAGAGCGTGGTCCAAGGCAACCACAGACAGACAGGATTATCACAGCGCCCAGGTGCGTTGCGGTCCAGGCCACCCGAAGCTGACGTTTGGCATTCACGGCTGCGTAAGTGGAAAGCAACACACCTGGAGGGATTTGCACGTAGGTGGTTTTCCTCATAATAAGGAGTGAGTTCATCCAAAGCTTTGGAGGTCTCTCTTTGACAACTGTAAGGAAAGCCTGAGTAGCATTCAAGCTTGAATGTGGTGTAATTTCTACCCTGGCGGTCTCAGTCGAGTGGTGAGCTTTGTATGCAGATTGAAAAGACTCACCCAGATTATGATCGCCAACATGCGCATTACATGAGTGATGCGGCCTTCTCAATCATTTTGGCAATGGATTTGATATTGGCCACTTGCCTATAGGGCTTAATGATCATGATCCAAAGATATTTCTTTAATTATAAGGGTAACGATAGAATTGTTTCAAAGTGTGAGGAAATATGCTGTCAAAAGACACACTGTTACTGTCCCTGGTGAGATAGGGTAATAGACATTTTCAAGTTCTTTTAATGCGCCCAGGAGGGAAGTGTTTTCCAGAGTGCGGCCATTGTTGCATTTGCCAAATTATTCAGCAACTTCAGAGTCAGAGAGTGCTTTACACCTGGTATATATAAACATATGCAATCCCTATCCACCTGAAAAGATCGAGTTCTGACAGTCATATTGTACCTAATCTTCTCAGCCTTAACAACAAAGAAAGTCAGGAAATCATTGGCAAGAACAGCGTCAGATTTAGCCCTAGGTAAAATCTTTGAAGATGAATTCAAAATACTTGTTAGTGTTATGAGTACATCCTTAACTGCAACAAAGAATTTGATAGTAAAAAGTCACGTTTAGCATCAACAATGAGTTTAATGAGCTTTTCTTTCTGAACAATAAGGGAGATTAATAGTCATCATCAGAACGTGATTTGTTCCATCTACGCTCAAGACGCTTCCGGACCCACCTCTCCTGGTGGATCTTACCATTATACCAAAAAAAAGGCGAGTTCTGATGGTATGCTCCTTAGTGGCAATAGGGTAAAGTTCCTCCAGAACAGAAGATGGAATGGTCTCATAATAATCACAAAGTGGTTCTGTGATCTCACAATCGACAAGGACTACACAAAGACGATCATTGAGGAGAGTATCGAAAGTCACAGCGACTTTTTAAACCTTCATGAGGGTGATATCGCATACCACAAGGATGGATACGACAGTACCATCGCCAAGCCGGTTCTTATGAAATCAAGAGATGCGACGATTTTTGTGGTTTATGCCCTGGTCGTGTTGACAACAGCCGTAAGTAGACAAGGTGGATAAGAAACGTTTAGAATACAATTTATAGGGATTATCAACGTGAACATTGAAGTCAACGAAAATGACCATTGGTCAGGAGTGCTACAAATGTCATGGCACGGAACATTGCAGTGTTGAAGAGGTGACCATGAGATCTAGAGTGAAGGACTGGCATACACCTGTTGAGTCAGAAAAAATGGATCACGATAGTGTCCGTAATTTTTAATCTTATATGAAAACATATCCCAACCTGTGGTACCAACAGAAAGTTTTTGTTTAATAGCTTTAATTGCTGCAATAATCATTCACATCGGTTAGGTATAGAAGTTTAAGAAGTTACTTTTGGCGCTCTGTCCACGGATTCGAATTAAAATGAACGGCGCCATAAGTTTTTTAACTAAAGCATAAGAATATTTGTTGTAAGATAGGAAGAGACTGTTAGCTAATATTCCTGAAAATTTCATAATGATAAAGTCAATAGTATTTACGATATGACCCCAGCAATCATGCAACCTGCAGGACCCGTCTATACTACTAAAAATGAGGTCTGTCTGTCCGTCCGCCTATGCGTTTCGTTATGCTTTGACATATGGGGCTGATATTTGGCATGAAGGGGAGGACAGTCTGACCTTTGTTTGCAGAGTTTTGGAGTGACCCAAAAGGTCAAAGGTCATCTAGAGGTCAATTTGCATAGAAATGCCCTATGACCACCAAATTTGGTCAAAAGGACCGCTGACCTGAGAACAGAACAAATTTGAGGTCAAAGATCAGAGACATAGGCCAAAGGTCACACATGGGGTGATGCACTAGTTTTACAAATATTGAGGTGCTACGTGCTGGAGATTTTCATTGGGTGTGACAAGAATGGACCGAATTAGAAATGAGTATGTGAGAGGGTCAGCAAAGGTTGGACATCTTGTGGATAAGCGGGAGAGCGGTGGTTGAGGTAGTTCGGGCATGTCCAAAGAAATTGAGGATGGAGTTGCCAGGCAAGAAAAAAGAGCGTAAAGTCAACGAGGTGGTTTATGGGTGTTGTGAGAGATGATACGAGCGCAGTTGGAGTGCGTGAGATAGAGAGAAATTGAGAGAAATGATCCACTATGTCGACCCCTAAATGGGAGCAGCCGAAAGAGAACAATAGTATATTACTAATTAACGTTTGATGTGCAATATTAAATTGACGGGCCTGACCTTTCGATCCTAGCAAAATCTTCATGAGAGTGTTATATTTAGGACAAAATATGTCAAATTATTCTACGGTCCATTCCTACGTCATATATGGAAGTTGAGAAACTTCCGCTTCTAACTAATGTCATGGAAAAAACTCTAATGTACTCACCAATATATGCCCTTGTTGGTTCCTATACATTTATTATTGCATGTATCCTGCTATGATGGAAACGGCAGCCCTCCCATTTAATATTGTATTTTATACACACGCCGGCTAGTTAGTGGATAAAGAAGTTGTTACACAATTTTGTAACTGTTGTTTGATTTGTACAATAGGGAATATGGAATGCAAAACCTGGATCTGTACTTTGCTTCCAAGGAACAACGTGCCAGACGGACCTGCAACACCAACATGAACAGAAACTCAGAGCGAAATGAAAGAAAACATAATTAAAATTCGGTAGTCTGTTGTATTATGTAAAGCTATAGTACAATATTAAAACAAACAGTAAGTTCATTGCAGTAATATTGGTAATTGGGAGAAAATTAAAAAAAAATTTGTGAGATGAAATAGTAGTACACAAATATGTTATTCTCTGCAAATTCGAATTGTAATGTTAAGGGATACAACAAAGGCTTGCTGTGAGGAATAAGGTGTTATAAAGGTAGTGTATAGAATGAACGACTACTTCAACACACACAGATCAAACATTTGACAAAATCAAACATGGAAAACCCAACCCAATGTCTGGTAACATTTTCTTAACATACAAAACTCTTAGTCTTTTTGAAGTAGCCAAGATAAAACTTTGTAAATAGGGGTTATAAAGGAGATATTATTTTTAAAAATATGTGGCAAATCTAATACAGTTTTTTGGATAGCTGACTTTTGTTTGTAAAAACGTTAAAATGTTTCATATATGAAAAACAATAAACTTATTCATGGCATGATTTTGCTCTCACACGCAGAAAACATACGGTTTACAGTAAAAGCACAATTACCAAGAGATACATGAGAATAGTCATAATTACAAGAGATCACTGATGAATTAGTTCATAATAAAAGAGATACACATGATGAATTAGTCGTAAGTACAGAGATAAACTGATGAATCAAAATTAAAGGAGATACACTGATGAATTAGTTCGTTATTACAAAGATTACACTGATGAATTAGGTCATAATTACAAGAGATACACTGAATTGAAGTAGTTCATAATTACAAGAGATACCGATGAATTAGTTCCTAATTTACAAGAGATACACTGATGAAGTTCGTAAGGACAAGAGATACACTGATGAATTAGTTCAAAATTACAAGAGATACACTGATGACTTAGTCTTATTACAAGAGATACCCACTGAGAATTAGTTCGTAATTACAAGAGATACAACTGATGAATTAGTTCATAATTATCCCAAGAGATACACTGAGAATTAGGTCGTTATACAAGAGGATTTTTGTAAAAACTGATAATTAGTTCATCATTACAAGAGAACCACTGATGAATTAGTTCATAATTACAAGAGATAACATGATGAAATTAGTTCGTTATTACACGAGAGACTATGAATTAGTAATAATACAAGAGATTACACTATGATATAGTCATGCTCGTACTGACACAAGGTAGGTCGTAAAAATCAGTCTTTGAGAAAGTAATTCACACTCAATGTTAATGTATGCAGTTTGAGCAAGAATTTTGACAACAGTAAAGGAATGTATGGAAATAACCACTTACATTATTCGACATACGAGCCAACCTTGAAAGATACACTATGGAGTATTATAATCTTCCTGGTTATGATAGCGTATATGAATAGAGGAAAGTCGTGAAAACGGCGGGGGTGTCTATATATTTCGAAAGAAGTGAAAACAAATTCAGACTTGTGTGTAGCAATACGAATCTGCGTCATGCTTCATTGAAAGTGAGAATGGTAGTGAAAAAAATTAACTGCAGGTGTCATTAACAGGCACCACGGCCATTGATGATTTTGCAACAGTATATATCTGTTTAAAAAAATAATAAATTCAAAAAAACCAAAATCTGAACTTTCCTCGCCAGTAACACAATATGACCTTTTAAAAGTCGAACTCATAGACTACACACGATTATGGGATCTTCATGATTAACTTCAGTTCCTACAATCTTTAAGCCGGGACAAGAATTACAGATAGTAGTGCTACGATAAAGTAACATCTGAATAACAATGATAAGCTATAGAAAATTCTGTTATTTTTAGGTCAGGGGGTAAGTGATTATTTGCCAAAGGTCGTACTAACAAAACATGGTCAGAAAGGAACGTCAAAGTAAATTGATATACTACAAAAGGGTTCATTATTAAGGAATTTAAGGATAGATATACAACGTTGATTGGATAATGCATTGGCGAAAACGACACGATGATAATGTGCTTATGATAAGATTTATGGAAGTATTCTCTAAAAGTCTAGCTGAATGTAACCGTATTAAGAAATGTACAACTAAGAACAGATCAATGTCTCCGTGGAGACAGCAAAGGGTATTTTAAAAAGTAATGTAAAAAAGAATAGATTGTACACGGAGTGTGAGAAGTACCAACTGAAAAAAACATAAAAAGACAAGACGTAGAGAAACAAACGCACGTTTGATTAGAAAATCTACAAGAGATTCTTCCCCCCAAAAATGGTTGAACAAAATAAGAAAACAAAAAAAGAGAGGAAGAATGTAAAACATATTGGACGGGGAAAAAACAAACAAGGATTCAATCAACATTTTAATAAAGGGATGAAAGTTTTATGGCCAATCCACTGGACGTTGCAAATGAGTTTAACAATTTTTGTAATGTAGGATTCAAATCTTGCTAGGAAATCAAGAAATCTGGAAAAGAAATCCTGATTATCTAAAAGTTATTATATGCATCCATAAATGAAGATGAAATTGTAGATTTATTTCTCGTTCGATCAAATAAGAGTGCAGGTTTTGACGATATTGGAAACTATATTGGAAAAGGGTAGTAGAAACAAATTGTAAACCCATTGACTTCTATATTTAATTATATCATATCCACTGGTAACAGTTCCTGAAATCCCTACAGATAGCAAAATTCTACCAATATTACATGGAAGGAGAGGCTGAATTATTTTCAAATTATCCGCCAGTCCTCCATGTTTTTTGCCCTGCTTTTCTTCTTAAAATCCTTGAGAGAACTAGTGTTCACATATGTGTACATTTATGGATAAAGAAAAAACTACTCAACGATAATCACTTATAGAGTTCGATCAAATCATGCACGTATATGGCAATAATTGAATAGTAGACAAAGTGTTAACGCGTGAACATAATACAGATCCAACTTGGATGTTCCTATACTTATCGAATGCATTCGATAACGCGAACCATGCATTTTACGCCCCACACTTAAAGCAGCTAGGTTTTAGGGGCAATTGTGTCTACTGGTTTAAAGTTACTACGTATAAACAATACGTTTTTTGTATAATGGAAGTAGTCAACTAAAACACCTACTTTATGGTGTTGCCGCAAGGCTTATTTGTAGGCCCTCTTTAATTCCCTTTATGTTATGACATTATAAACAACACCTCTAGTCTTTTAGATTTTGTTTTTATTTGTTTGACGATACTACTATATTGTAGCTCACATGACATTGCTGTGAGTTAGGTTTAATGAATCTCAGCTGTTGGAAGTAATTAATTGGTTTAAAGCAAATAAACTTTCTGTAAATGCAGTTAAGACACACTATTGTTATTAGAACTCCCCATGGGAACTCACAATATATCGACATAGGGGTAAAAGACAAAACACTTCATCAAAATGTTGACGATGATATTGGAAATAATGATGATTAGATGATAATTTGTTTTCAATGATTGCCTTTTTTCGCAATAAACAAATCCAAACACTATGAGATAGTATTAAATGGCGAAAAATTAAAAAGAGTAGAAATCTAAAACCAATGTCTTGGGGTCATAATTGATGAACATCTCTCTTGAAATACCACATTGATGCATAATCAAAGACCATAATCCGAAATACTGGCCTCTTAATAAGCTTTAAACATTTTGTTCCAGAACTATTTTATACTTGTTGTACTGCACATTAATTTTCCAATGTAAATTATGGTATCTTGGTATTTGGGGTAACACTTGCAAAAGTTTTATACAGATAAAATACACAGACGTCAGAAGATTGGCACTAAGAATTAATCAATGTCATTACATGATTACCAGGTAGTCCAAATGGTGCCCTTTCGGTTTTTCCTCGGTATGGAATCCTCCAATGTGTAACAACCTTATAAGCTTGAATTGGAATATTTATGTACGGCATTTTAATCAGCAATTGACTCACACTTTTGATGATTACTTCAAAATGCAAGGTGATTTTTTCATGACTACAACACTAGAAACTTGGATGATTACAGTCTTATCAAACTAAATAGCGTTTTCTGATCAAACAATGCGTGTTTCAAGGTCCACGCCTATGGAATACGCTCAGTAGAAACTTTAAAACTTCTAACCTCAGTTTCTAAAAATTTTATCTGGGTACAAATCGCATCTGATCGCTTTTGGGGTTTTAATCCACTCATCTACGGTATGACCTGGACAAACCTGCTACAGAAGGTTTTCTCTTGCTGTAACTTGTTGTATGAACTCTCCGAACAACATATCAAACTGTAGAAAAATGAAGCAATGCAAGACATGCTAATTTGCATAAACCTAGTTGCCATTTTTTCCTATATATTGGTTATTATACAATATATTAGAAGGGGACGACCCGATTTAATTAAATAACGGTTTCAGGCCTTCACCTCTAACCCCCCCCCCCCCCCTCGTGATTTTTTGCCTGATATTTTAACCGTTTATTCATGTGAGAGCTAACCAATTTTCCTAGGCCCTATATATGTAAATTTAATGGTCGGTCGACCAAAAGGGGTACATTTTCGCTCAGAACTTCCAACCACAAATATCCTTTAGCCTAAGATTTCACAGGTAAATGAGAAATACGTAGCTTTCTTCAATACCAAAAATGTTGACCACTTCCGGTAAAATCTTGGATCCCTGGGGACGGTGCTATTAGCGACCAGGCCACGACCTTTAACTCTTGAGTCTTACTTGCTGTCCAACATAGGACCCGAGGCACTTGAGGTCTAACCTTTTTGAGTGGGTACCGTCAGATGGTTGGATAATTTCCTCTTCCTCATTGACGGTCAGTATTCCATTCTTCCGTTTCTTGGATTTCGTGTAGGCCGACTTATAATATCGCGCCATTCTCAAATATGCTTTTGTCGTAGTCGGGTGCAGCACATATCACATCCCCTTTAAGCTGCTGTCAAGGTCTGTGAGATGCCTAACTTTGGTGACGTCTCGAATGCTTGGCCCGCCTTTTTTTATGCTGCTGCCGCTACTATTCCTCAGGCTTGACAATTACATCTTTTCTAAAATGTTAACATATCAATGACCCCCCCCCATTTTCTTCTTTCTTTTCCTCTCCGGCTATCCATTTTATCACAAGTTTGCATAAAATTTCCACTTTTTTTTTTTAAAGAATTTGAACAAACCCAAATTTCAAAATTTTTGCAGCCTAATGGCCATTTTTTACAATTTATAACTTTCCTGGCAGCAATTTTATATTCCACGGCAGTTTGAACTCTGGAAAAAGACAATTTCCTATTTTAATTAATTTCACATTTTAACATCGTTCATTCACCCCCCCCCCCCCCTGTTCCATACTGGATGACCCCATTTATATTCAGCTTGTGTACCGTATGACCCGTATTATTGGGTACTTTTTATCTGAAAGGACCTGGGAAAGGACCCTAATATTTTCATCTGGCCGAGGCACATATATCATCACTTCGCTGGAGGGCCCGTCATAGTTATCATGGTTGAGTATTACTCTCTGATATCATTTGCTAAATAAAAGAGCTCCCCATCCCGATTGCAGTCTGCCAAATCATCTAGAATGCAAAATTAATTTGGCTGGGAAAATGCGGCCATCTCAATAATGACCATCACTTAATATATTCAGTTGTAAGTGCTACACCTTCGGCTTGCATAGCCATGTAAAACATGTTTTCAAATATCCACTAAAAAATGTAAAATCTCCCAAACTGCTTTTATGAGCTATATACCTTTGTCGAAATACGGGGCGTATACGTCCCCATAATATACATGCAAAATACCATGTCTTGCCAGGCTCCCCTTTTTCTACTTTTTGATATGTATGTTTGGGAGATCTTTTACTGCTAGTTGCAGCAAGAAAACTTCTGTAGCAATTTTGTCCAGGTGTACCTCGTATTTTTCATAGATGGATTGGACTATTTATGGGATTTTGTTTGCAGATTGCTGCCAGTGTTTTTCCTGTAAGATTAATTTTTACGGCGCACGTGTATTTCGTCCAAATACAGATGCATGTTAGAGTGTAAAGTTTAAACAAAAATATGGCATTTTATCTGTGTTTCTTTACTAAACGTAGATTTGTAGAGATGACTTGACTGTCTACGTAGTGGAGGCTTTAATTTTTTCGTGGTTTTTTTCTGTTAAAAGCAAAATTTTCCTCTTAAAAAAAAGGAAATCATTGTGTTTTGTGTGTAACATGTTGGAAAAAATATCTTGAATTTTTCAATGTTTTTAGTGTGTCCAATCCAAGATGTGCCGCCAAAATAACATAATTCCATTATAATAGTATTCTGAACGCAGTATAAGGTCCAAATTGACGACATTACCCATATGTTTATACCAAAGAGTTCAAAACACCTACATTCAATCAATATGGGCAATCACATTAAACAAATCTAGCTGCGTCCAAAAGGCCGCCAAAAAGCTATGATATGATTAAACGAAACGCTGCATTGACACCAATCAAGATGAATTGGATTCAATTCATGGATCTGTGTGCTAGACCCACATCTGACATTTTCTTTTGTTAACATACTTCAAATCCAAGATGCGGCCAATATGGCCGCCGAAAACGCTATTAACAGAACTGGTAATTAATACAAACTAACCCAAGTATGCACCATTTGGGGCAGAAACATTACATTAATACTCTGACAGAAGAAATAAATTCCAAACATTTCTGTTTGCTAACACGCTTGTGATCCAAGATGGCGGCCCTAATCACGGATAATAGTAAAATTGTGTATGATTTTGGACATAATCATGTTATAATATAATGTTGTCATCTCTACCTACACCACTACAAAAAACGGTAGTCTTTTCCCTATCGAGGGTGCAATATATGGAAGCACCCTTATGATATATTCAGCCGTCTATCACTTTGAATGTTTTTCAAAAAGAAAACCAAAGATTTTCTTGTTTAATTGCGTTTATTTGTTTTTGGGTGTTTTATTTTCATGGTTTTGTCATAATTAGAATGTTGCTTTGCTTTGCATTATTACTTTACTTGGGTAGCTTAAATAATTGTAGTTTGTACTATGTTAATGATACCCACGGCCCAAGGAAGAACAACTTTTTTTATTTGGGCCTCCATTGTGTGAATAAAGTTTAAAAATGGAAAAATAAACAATATTTTGATAACAAATAAAAAACACCAAGGGTATACTTTTGGACCAAATGAACTCATTTATCATTTATTAGTTAGAAAACTCTTCAAATCCACAAATGGTGGCTAATATATAGCTTCAGCTTCTGTAAGCACTTTCAAGTTCTTAATCTGGGGATTTTTCATAGGGGGGGACGTCTTTTACTTCTTATGTATATACACATTTAAGGATATTGAATACAAAAATCAATTTTAAAGTTTTAAATAAAAATTTACAATTATCATTTTGCTTTGTTTACATGTTTCAATCCAAGATAACAATGACAAAATGAACAATTGCGTATAAGCCTCTATTCTATCAATAGCCACAACGGGCGATTCTTCATAATACCTACGTATGATTATGTTATATGCATCTGAATTTTGAATGACTATAAATGAAGGAACTACACATGAGCTCTTTCTATTACTTTCGTTTTAGACCATTCAAAAACCCCAAGATGACGGCTAATAATGATCCTTGTAAGTACTATCAGAGGCCAAAACTTTTTTTATATATACCTACATAATGTTTCTACACATGAAAATTGAATGAAAATTTCAAAGGAAACATAAGACTGATTTAATAGTGTATATTTTTCATACAACAGCCATGTGATCCATGTTATAATAATGTAATCAAAACATAATAAACTCTGTATACTTTTTGAATACAAGGAACTCAGTATTTTTGCTTTGGTACATAATCAAATCGAAGATGGTGGCTAATATGGCCATTTTAATCACTATCAATACCTAAACTGGTGATCTTTTTTCATGATATAAATATGTTATGCATGATAGGAAATTTTAAAAAACTATAAAATGAATCTACAGCTATATCTCTTAAATCCCAAAAATGCCAGTTTCCCACTTTTCAAAAAATCACGGAGCGAACCTTGCCGTGTGTTGAGGGTGAAGTTGCTCCTATATCTAACAGAACAATTGCGCTACTTCCCTTTCTTGCAGTGATCGTCAGGTTGGGTAGTCATTTTCCCTCTATGGACTAGGGGTATATTATATTTTTTTTATTATTATAAATGTTTAACATGCTTCAAATCCCAAATGGTGACAAAATGACGACTGCGTACAGCATAATGCAAATACAATACATGTGTACAACGGGCATAAGGAAATTTTAATGAAAATATAAATGGAAGCAACTAGACATACTTTTAAACATGACAACCCTATCACCGATTGTAATTTTAACATCCTTCAACCAAATGTGGCAAATTTTTCATATATTGGTCACATTACTAGAAGCTACTAGATACATACTTTTGGACACATAAACGCAAATTCATAGTTTTAATATACATGCCTGAAATCCCTGATTGCGCGTTAATGGCCATTGTCACTATCAAAGCCAACACTGGATTTATTTTCTTAACATAATATGAAGCAACTATAAACTATTGGACACAAAAAACTCATTCTATCATTTAGTTTTGTGAAACATCAATAGCCAAACTCTATATTTCACATCTCCATATTTTTGTTACTTGCATTAGGAAATTTGAATAGATATTTAAATTATTTAAATACTTAAAAAGTAATAAACTGGGTATGCTGGTGAAAATTTTAGCATTTAGGTTTTGTAAAGATGATTGAAAAACACAATGACTAATAGTAAATGTTAGATTAGATTTGAAACAATTTACATTGAACAAAATTGGTAAAAGTATATAGCATGGCATATATACAAGTATATTGGAGTTTTATTCACGTTTTTATCAAAATTTTCAATTGTTTCGTATAAAAAATTAAGTTTTATATTACTGGTATCTTTGCTTTTTATTCATATTATAAAAGTTTAAATGGTAAAGGGGTTTTCTTGTGTCAAGAGTGTATCTATAGTGCTAGTTGCGTCATTTGTATTTATATTCAAAGTTCCGAATGCGTATAACATAATGTAGGTAATAAAAGTCTCCATTTTTTGCTATTGATTTGTTGCTAATTCTTAAGGCAGGCCAAATTAGCTGCCAGTCTTACTTTTGAAGTATGTTTTTTTAAAACTAAATGTAAATATGATTTGTCTCTGTTGGGTCCAAAGGAGGTCAAAGTGTTTATTTTTTAATAAATGAATGCTGACATGATCTATTGTGAAAATAATTTTAGATTTGACTATTATAGGCACTACGTGGGCGCCATCTTGGCATTCAAAGCATGTAAGCAAAACAAAATTAGTTGGAATTTGGTTCTCTGTCTTCAAGTATTAACTACAATGTTACTGCGCCATAAGTTTGATAATTTAGTAGTTTGTCTTAAATTACCAGTTGTTTACTATTAATAGCGCGAGCATAGTGGCCGCCATCTTGGTTTTGAAGGTTGTTAACAAAAACATTTCTATGTGGGTATCTAATACCACAAGATATACATACAACCATGAATCTGAATCCTTTAGCGTTCATATTCATAACATAGCTTTTGGCGGCCATTTTGGACGCCTCCTTGGATACCAGGTAAACACGGGTAAGTTTTTTATTTGTTTAATGTGACTGCTATATTAGTTTTGACACTCTTTGGTATTGAAATATGGCATTGTCGTCAATTTGGACCGCATATTGCGTCCCAGAATACCAATTATAATTGGAATTTTGTGGTATTTTGGCGGCCATCGGATTTAACACCCTTAAAAACCTTTTTGAAAAAATTCAAGATATGTGTTCTAAGTGCCCCCAAAGACAAAGAAATCAAGTGGAATTTTGCTTTACAGAAAAAAAAACACGACGCTGTATTTGTGACATACCAGCCAACACTAAAGCGAACGATCGGGCGCTGAAGTACGGCAAAAGGAGCCTTCAGTTTTGAAAAATCGCGCGAGTTGAGTTGAATTACCCTTACACAGGAAATAAACATGCATCACAACTTTCAATTGCCATGTCGTCTCAGCCATCAAGGATCCAAAATTTATTGCGCATTAAATCTATTCCATGTACTGTAATGATCATTTAATTTCATAATTTCATACGTCTAGGCTTCAGCAAAGCGCAAAGCTATATAGGCCTATATATCTAGCAAGTTAATCACGTAAAAAAAAAAAGCACCGTATGCCCCGCGGCGGTGACTTACGCAATACCGAGTCTTAGGAGCGTCCTAGAATTGAGGCAAGCAAATAATTACGCAAGCAAACGTAACTAATGGAAGAGGCTTCCCACTACACTACTTTTAGGGAACCTACCTACAATTAGCAAACAAATACAACGCAAGATAAAAGCATGTGGGAATTACGCATCTTACCAAGGCGAACTACCTAACTTTTAAGAAAATAAGCAACATTGAATAAAAGCAGGTTGAAATTACGCATATTGACAAAGGCGAGCTAACCTAAGCATTAACGAAATAAGCTAAGCTGAAGCCTTCCAAACATCGCTACATATACTTATTATTATTATTAAATATTTGTTTGTAGCCAGCTTGGACTCACAAACGGTTCGTAGCCCCTCCACACAGGGGATTCCTGTGAGTTTTGTTAAAATAAAATGTTTGTCAGCCAGCTTGGACTCATACGAGGACTGAGCCCCTCACAAGGGAAGTGCCTGAGAGAGTTACCTGATTAAAATTAACTGTTATCCGTTCTGGTAAATTAGAATATTCTAATTTGAGCCTTCTAAAATCAAAATTTTATACAGAATATAATATTATTTAATGTTTCAGCTTAATATAATACATAAGCGAATAATGAAATTTATTATTTTATTTGACCAAATCACACTCGCACCCTACAACATCCTCCCAACGAGTTCCTGACATGAAAATGTTAGGAACTCTCCAACAACCCCCCCCCCCCCCCCCCCGTTTTAAATGTGAATGACTATTACACGAAACTGTATGCACCCTTGCCAAATGAAATCCAAAGAAAATCACACTGGAATTGGAGTGTTTAATGAAAACATCGGAGCATTTTGGATCTGTAGCCTGAAAATTAGCAGACCTCATTTTGTTGAATGAGTGCAACTGCATGAATACGACCAAGCTCTATATCTACCATGAAAGTTGCCAATTCGAGTTAGTTTAATGTTTTAATTTAAAAACACTAAAATTTTGTAACTTTTGTAAAGTTTTATATCAGAAATTGCAACCCCCTTTTTTATATTTCTTTTTTTTTGATGAGTGCGGATTGACAAATAATACGACCAAGCTCTACAAATCTACATGATTTCCAAATCTCGAGTGAATGACATGCGATCAACCTAAACACCTCAAGCGTTTTCCCTTTATTCAACAGCAGTTTGGGAAAGTCCTCATATATCATGACAAAACAAGAATAAAACAAAATATCAACGGCGACACAACTTTGAAAACCTAAGATGGAACGCCAGGTATCTTTATACCACTGTGTAATTTTGATGACTCCATTGCGGGCAAATATGATTTCCATAAAATCTAGTTTATTTTATTAGCCAGAAGATAATGAAACTTTTGGTGTAACCTAGAACTAGTTGCTATCAAAGGTTTTTCTACACAACAATGCATTTTCTTTGAAGTATCCAAAAATGAATACTAAAAGTCGAGAAAATCCGGTGCAGAAATATGGTCTACTTGCATAAATTCAAAATGGCCCCTAGTTCAAAGGGACTTTTGTCCATAACTCAAGATCCAAGGTCGTAGAGAATGTAATGTTGGTGGCGATTACCCATGTTTGGGGGCTACGACTCATAAGAGAACTTTAATAGTAATATGAGATGAGTGGTTAAACCCTCGTCTACCGAACGGGGGGGGGGGGAATTCCCCCTCACTATCTTCAGGTTTTTTTTTTTTCCCCGGCTTGCTAAACCCCCTTTTTTGGTGCCGAAAGTATTTAATGTAATTGTCATTGTCCAGTTCCGCTCTTTTACCCAAAACAAACATCCAACCGGGTATAGGGTAAGATACAGGGTGATCCCAAAGTGATCGATAGGACCACCCCCCCCCCTCCGAAGAGAAGTACCAACACCCCTAACACACTTGATTTGATACCAATAATAGCTATGGTCCGCCTCTTTTCCATCCATTGATACCAAAAATGATACCAACATGCCTAGCATTAAGTCACAATGACGTCATAAAGTTCGCATGTCACAAAACTGCCTCATTTCCCTAGACACACACAG